>VDFB02021512.1:0-65573 GCA_007258455.2 Sequoia sempervirens | reverse complement strand
CTAGCCTTCATCGAGTTGAAGAAGAAAGTGGTGTTTTTGTCTCCCTCCTATAACCACTCAACTCAAGCCTTTTGTTTCCAATAAATTTTTTAACAAGGTCCACTATTCAATCCCCCTACATTCTAGGATAGGATGATCATTTTGAAGGGTTAGAAAAATGGGAATCCAGGGTCTTAACAGACCCAGACTCCACCAAAGTCTCCCCCATAAACTTTATTTTCTCCAAATCCTTCTTTCTTCCAACTTTAGAAGACTTCTTAGCAACCCATTTCTTTTGGTCTTTCTAAAGAATTCCCAATGCAGGAGAATCCTTACCACCTTTTACCAATTCCAAACCCACCTTCACCACTAAAGTAGAGATCTCTCCTTCCCCCATCTTTGTATCCAAAAGAGTCTCATACCTCCATTGAACCACCAAACTAAAATTTGTTTCCATTTGTAAAACCCTAGTCTCTTGAGAAGTCCAGTTGTAATATGGAATAATTCCTTCCTAAACCCCTTCTAAAACACCTTGATCCAGAAACATCATTCCTAGATGCACCTCCTATTGACTAAGATCATCTAGAACCTCAAATCTATTAAAGGTATCTCCTGCATAGTGCTCCTTAAGAGTCATCTTTTCACCTCGGTTCCTATTACGTGCCTTAGTAGGATAAAACCCTTTGCACCAATAGCCTCACCATGAATAGGATCCTTTCCTTTGTCAAGCTCAGGAGGATTGCAAGGAGGATGAGCAACTTGAGACCCAAAATATTTAGACTTTGTGTATCTCCTCTATAGATGGCCATATTCATGACAGAGATGATAATGAAAGGGAAATGTCTCATAATCAAGCTATTGCACCCAAGAGCATGAACACATACAAATTTCCAAAGAATATGGAAGAGGGTTATTTAAATCCATTTCAACAAAAATGCAAGCAAAATTCATTACCTTTCTATCTTGAGTTTGTTGAGAAGGAACCATCAATTTCCCTAGCAGGAAAGCAACTCGATGAAAAAATTCATTGCACAATATTTATTCAACTAGAAATATGGGGAGATGAAGCCACATTGGAATTTTATTTGAAAGCTCCTTTGAAGGATCAAAAGTTGTATACCAGGGTTTAATAAATAAACCAACCTGGTTATGGAAATAAGACCCACCTTTAAACACTCTATTGTGATCTTCCATGCAATTAAATGTTGCCATGAAGTAGCTATTTGCTAACAATATTATTTCCATCTCACCCTTTAGGGATCAAGTAAAATGAGCCCACAATTCCAAAAATTTAAATGAAACCCTCATTCTCAAAAATTTGCAGAGTATTAAAGCATGTTTCGAGAAATACTCGATATCCTTCATAATCGATTAAGGTTGAATGACCAACATTGACCTATCTTTGGTACATTTCAAGAAACCATTTATCTTTGGTATACGAGAACCACCAACTAGAACAAATCCTCCATTCCCCACTTCATTTGTAAAAAATTTGTTATGAAAAACCCTCGATAAATGATTTGGAGAAGAACCCTCAAACGTTGTGCAAAACTCTAATGGAGATTTAGCCCTCGGTATCTCTCCCATAGCCATAGCAGAAGAATAAACAAACCCACTTAAACCTCTACAAAATTATATTGATTCTCCACCAAAATGAGTATACAAAGATAAACCAGCACCAAATAAGTTCTAATGAGAATGCCCCCACAAGCAAATAAATCCTGACACCCTCAAACTCTTCATGTCCATTAGAGCCAATAATTAACTAGCAAGAGAAACTAATAGAAAAAGATCAACAGACAGAAAGCACTCCCAAAACACCATCCAAAACCCCACTCCTTGAACAACAAACACACTCCACACATAATGTAGCAAGATAATGGAGATGCACATAGAGGAATAACACATGCAGACCACGGGAGCAGGAACTGGTGTGAGCGAGCAGGAAAAGTCAAGATTTGAATCTTCGAACAGTGTAGAGGGAGGGGGTTTGAGGGAATCTCAGGTGAATGTAGAGATCTCTTTGGGTTCTGAGAAAGGTAAGTCAGGTTCTGATGAAAAGGACGTCCATGAAAAAGTCCAAGTGGATCCAGGTGGAAAGGATGGGACTTCAGTTTCCAAGGCTATCGTGGAAATGTCAGAAAAAGGGGTTGAAAAAGGTAAATCATGGACTTCGCTGTTTAGTTTTAAGCCAAATGAAAAATCTTCTTTTCCCCCTGTGCGTATCCTTTCTGATCCGGGGTCTGGAAATTTTTCTATTTCTGTGCCAGATGAAATCATAGACCATAATATTGCTAGGATGGAGAATGTTTTTGTCAGAAAATTTTTGGGTCCTAGACCTAATATTGAAGTGGTAAGGGAGTTTGTTAAGAATAAATGGAAAACTAGTGGTCTGGTTTCGGTGGCGGTGCTTCCTAGAGGTTTTTTTGCTTTTTAGTTCACTTGTAAAGAGGATTCCAGGGCTGTCCGAAGCGGTGGCCCTTGGATTATCGGAAAGTATTCCTTGGCCCTAAAGAAATGGTCTTCTAGGGTAGATCTATCTGATTCAATCTTTGAAATGGTGCTCGTATGGGCCAGATTGCCTGGTCTCCCCTTGGAGTATTAGAATTCGGATATCTTCAACGGGATTGCTAGTTCTTTTGGAGAACTTCTATCCATTGACTTAATGACTATGGCTAGAAAGCGTTTGGTCTTTGCTAGAATCTGTGTTGGGGTTTCTCAAAATGTTGATCTCCCCTCTTTGATTGACATCCAATCCAAGCTGGGGGTGTGCAAGCAAGCTATTGAATTTGAGACCACACCCTTTGTTTGCTTCAAATGCCAAAAGTCTAGACATTGGGCAAAAAAGTGCCCGCTTAATAATAAAAGTGAAAAGGAGAAAGTAGCCAACCCTAAGACTATCTGGAAAAAAAATTAGAGGAGGAGAAGCATATGCCTGTCCCAGATGCGAAGGAGAATCTTGAAAGACACACTTTTCCTCAAGATCTAAAGGAGAACCATAAATGTTTGCATAAGGATGCATGCCCTGAGTCAGATTGTACTTGCTCTCGAGTTCCTAAGGATCCTAATTACTTGATTTCACCACATGTGGATAAAAAGGAAGAAAATCATTTAGTGGAGGGTGCCTGGGATACTCTGATGAAGGCTGAAACTAGAAATGAAGATACTATTATTGTTTTGTCCTCACCTCTGATGATGGCTGGCTGTATGAATGTACCTGGTCTGGAGGAAATACCCATTAAGGGTTTGTCCTTGGAGATAGGAATTCCTGTCCCCTCTCATTCTCTTTCTGATAACCCTTGCTCTAAAGGGGTACAAGTTCAGGAGATTGCCACTTTGGAAGTGGTGAAGGATACTTATGAGACCCAAAGCATGAATTTGAAAACACCTTATGTCAATACTTCAGAAGCCAAAAATGGCTTAATGGATACCCTGCCTTGGGACCAGAGATTGTTCTCTGAGAAGGATGGGGAATCAAGTAGAGAAATGGAAAGCCAAGATGAAACTAAGTGGGAGGAGGTTATATCACACTCAAAGTCAAAGAAGGAAAAAAAGAAGAAGGAAACTTCAAGTGGTATGGTCACCAGAACTAGAGCCAAGGCAGATTTTGGGAGTACCAAGCCTTGCCTGGGAAGGAAATCAGAAAAATGGCAAAGGGAGCAAGGCAGCCTTCAGGATATTGCGGATGGGATCCAAATGACCATACCGGAGATACTTCAATCCCCAGGTAAGAAATGAAAATTATGTCTTGGAATATAAGAGGGCTGAATAGCCGTCATAAAAAGGATGTTTTGCAAAATTTTGTTAGGGATCACAAACCTGATATTCTTCTTGTTCAAGAAACTAAAATGCCTAAAGATAAAGTTGAAAGCCTTAAAATTTTTTAGAACTGTGGGGCTCATGGAAATAGTTTTGTGGGTGCGTCAGGGGGAATTGTTACTTTTTGGAACAAGATGTTTATTAAAGGTGAGCCCTTAATTGAGAATGGTAATTTAGTGGCCACCAGATTTACCCACATAAGAGATATTTTTTGCTGGATTCAATCCAATATTTATGCCCTTTATTGTAAGAATGCTAGAAACTCCTTTTGGTCTGAGTTATCTGGTTTTTGAATATGTTTTGTTAATGATCATTGGTTGGTCATGGGAGACTTCAATACTCCTCTCCTGAATGATGAGAAATTTGGGGGTTCTCAAATCAACTGGGATAGTAAATCTGGCCTATCCAACTTCATAAACAATAATGCCTTGATAAACCTAGACCTACAAGGGGCTTCTTATACCTGGACTAATAGGAGACTAGGGCCTGATTTGATCCAAGTGAAACTTGATAGGGCCCTTGTTTCTGGTCAATGGTTTATAGAAGTTATTTTTGTGCTTTGAGAGCCTTGTCAAGGGTGGGATCTGATCATTTTCCCATTTGTCTTTTGGCGGATCCTACTAAGGTGAAAAAGAACTTCCCTTTCAGATTTGAAAAATTATGGCTTTCTCATCCTCGAATTTTTGAGGAAATTCGTAGATGGTGGAATATAGATATTACTGGCACAGCGATGTTCAGGATTGCTAAAAAATTAAAGGAAGTGAAAACTAATGTGAGAAGGTGGAAAAAGGATGCCGTTGGGAATATTTTTGGTACTAAGATGGAAATTTAGGGAAAAATTTAGGAGATCCAAGCTAAAATCTAGAAATGGGGGTACATTGACAATTACAAAGAAAAGGAAAATGAACTTCTCATTCAATTGCATGACATTATTGCTAAAGAGGAAGTTTTTTGGCGGCAAAGATCCAGGGTGTCTTGGTTGACTGAGGGAGATAGGAATACCATATTCTTTCATCTGTCTGCTTTGAAACATAGGGCTACTAATAGAATCACTCATATTGATGTTAATGGGTTGAGGTTTGAGGAGGAAGATGATATCAGGGAACAAGCTGTCCTTTTCTTTAGCAACCTTCTTTCTTGTAATGGAGATTGTTACTGAAGCTCAAGATTCCTTGATTGAGGCTATACCTCAGGTGATTGGTCATAATGAAAATTCTTTGATCACTGCTATTCCTTCCAAAGTTGAAATAAGGAAAGTTGTTTTCTCTTTTGATGGTAACAAAGCTCCTGGACCAGATGGTTTTCCTTTATTCTTCTTCCAAGTGTTTTGGGAAATTGTTGAGCTGGATGTTGTGAATGCTGTCAAGGAATTCTTTGGATCAAGATGTCTGTTGAAAGAATTGAATGCTACTTTCATGGTCCTTATTCCAAAAAAACCTGGGGCTTCGGAGTTTCAAGCTTTTCGGCCAATCATCCTGTGTAATTCTATTTATAAAATTATTTCAAAGGTGTTAACTGCAAGAATTCTTTTTGTGCTTCCTCAATTTATTGCTCCATAGTAGAATGGTTTTGTGCCAGGTAGGTACATTTTGGACTCTGTTGTTACTCTTCATGAGAACTTACATTCGTTAATGGTTTCAAAAACTAAAGGGTTTATTCTTAAACTGGATATTTCTAAAGCCTATGATCGGGTTGATTGGGATTTCTTGTTTAAAATCCTGGACAAGTTTAGTTTTAATAACAGAGTCATTTAGTTGGTGAAACAGATTGTCTTGACAGTTACCTCTTTTTTCATTGTGAATGGATCACCTTAGAGGTTTTTTCAGACCTCTAGAGGCCTTAGACAGGGAGATCCTATTTCTCCTATTCTGTTTACAATTTTGGCTAAGAGTCTGGGAAGAAATATTATAAAGCTTATTGATCAAAGATCCCTTGCTGGCTTAAGACCTTCCTCTTCTCTTCTAACCTGTTCCCATCAATAATTTGTTGATGATACCATTCTCATGGGAAGATCTATTGTGGCTGAAGCTAAGACTTTCAAAAAAATTCTGAATCTCTATGAATCTGCTTTTGGGCAAGTTGTTAACAGGGTTGAGAGTTCAATTTTCTTCCTCAATACTCCGGAGTATAGAAAATTTAAACTTGCTCGGATTCTTGGATGTCGAATTGAGCCTCTTCCATCAACCTATCTTGGTTTACCTCTTTGTTCTAAACCATCGGATTCGTTCTAGATTTCTTTGGTTGAAAAATTCAATAAGAAGCTTTCGGGGTGGAAAGGAGCTCTTCTCAGTCAAGCTAGAAAAATCCAGCTCCTTAAGGATTCTCTGCAAAATCTTCATGTTTATGCTCTCAGTATATTTAAAATTCCTACTAAATATGTTGAGGCCATTGAAAAAATTCATAAAAGGTTTCTCTGGTCAGGTGTGGAGGACAAGAAGAGAATGCCACTTGTTGGATGGGATCTGGTTTGTAGACCCAAATCGAGGGGGGCCTAGGCTTAAGGAAAATTAAAGTTCTGAATCTGTCCCTTCTTGCCAAACAACTTTGGAGAACTCTTACTTGAATGGAGAATGGCTTGATACCTTAAAAGCCAAATATTTTAATAACTTTGAGTCTTTTAATGAGATTTTAAATTCTTCTTCTTTACCTCGTGGGTTTGTCTGCTGGAATGATATGGGTAGAGGAAGAAAGTTGTTGGAAATGGGAATTGGTTGGCTGATTGGAAAAGGAAATAATGTTAGGTTTTGGGAAGATAGGTGGCTTTTTAAAGATCCTTTGATCAGAATTGAGAAATTCAGTAAATGGATGAATGATTGTAAAAGGGAATTTGGAGTCTTGGTTAAAGATTATTGGAGGAATGGGGGTTGGGTTGATTTGAAGACCATCAGTAAGGATCTTAGCCCTGTTCAATCAGCTTTTTCGGAGCCTTAAGGCCAGTTCAACACCAGGTGGAGGATCTTGTTGTCTGGTTAGACAACCCGTCTGGTATTTTTTCAATTTCTTCTTCCACGTCTTTGTTGGTTAGTCCGATGGGGCCTCCACCCTTATGGGCTAAGGCTTGGATTAATCACCTAACTCCTAAAATAAATATTTTCTACTGGATAATGCTTCAAAATAAGATTCTCACTTTGGACAATCTTGGAAAAAGAGGAATTCAATTACCAAACAGATGTTATATGTGCAAGAATGAAGCCGAGACTGTTAATCATCTTTTTCTTCATTACGCTTTTGTTTCGAATATCTGGGGTAAAATTTTTGCACTTCTTGATGTGGTTTGGGTTTCCCCTACCTCTGTCAAATATTTCTTCATGCAATGCAAAGCTCCTTCAAAAAATCATTTTGTTCGAAAGCTATGGTCTTTTGTTCTACCTTTTGTGTCTTGGAATATTTGGAAGGAAAGGAACAATAGAGTGTTTATGGATAAAGAGATGTTGGAAGGGGACTTGCTCGCTAAAATCATTCGCTAAAATCATAAGGGCTATAAAGGAAAACTTATCTTTAATTCCAAGAAAAATGGTAGAGAAAGCCAACTGGTCTCCTCTCGATTTTGCTATAGCCGAAAAGTGGAATTCAAAATTAGCTGGGTCATATGTCCTCAAACCTGTTGTTTGTGGGAGAGAGAATGCTAGTTGGTCTTTGCCGCCTTTGGGTTGGGTGAAATCCAAGTTTGATGGTGCGGCTAAAGGCAATCCTGGGAAAGCTGGCAGTGGGTGTGTTTTAAGGGACAATTCGGGGGCTTTTATTGCGGCTTTTTCTATGGACATCGGCACTCAAACTAATCATGTTGCAAAAGCTGTTGGGGCTTTTCTTGCGGTTATCTTAGCCCTCAAGATGAACACTAAATGTCTTTGGTTGGAGGGTGATTCAATGAATATAATAAATTGCATTCTTGGGCTTACCCCTCCCTTGTGGACCATTAAAAAGTGGATCGAAGATACAAAAATCTTACTAAATAAATTTGATAAAGTGAAAGTGTCCCACGCCTATAGAGAAACCAATAAGGTGGCAGATTACTTCACCAATGAAGGGGTTAAGAAGGGCGGGGAAAACACGTGGAGGAAGAATGACTACCTCCATCCTGATGTGAAAGCACTAATTTATTATGATTCAATGCATGGAAGAGAAGTCTGTCTTCGACATGATGAAACATATAAAGATTAGGTACGTCGATTTCATTAGATTTCATGGGACCGACGTCATTTTCTTTTTGAAGAAGAGTCTCCAGCACGCTTTCTGGGTGTTTGATAAAATATGCCTAAACGGGACCCAGAGCAACTGTAGAGTGTTGTTTAACAGGGCTTTGAATATGGGGGGAGAAAGAAAACATGTGGAGCCGAGCAGTTTTCAGGAGCACAGAAAGAATTCCAAAGCTTAGGAAAGAATTGAAAAGGGAGGCTTAGTCCCGTATATGGAAAAGCTCCATGGTACTAATGAGGGGATGCTGGACTATTTTGTAAAAAATTGGAAAAATGGTGAGATTGTGTTGTTTGGTAGGAATGTCAAGCTGAATGAGGAGTTAATAGGTGAGATAACTGGTCTTTCAACTGAGGGTGTGAAATTTTATCAGGATCATAGATTCTCTGATGAAGAGGTCATTAAATTTCCTAAAAAAGACAAGGAGAAGGATAAGATGGTTAAGGTTTCCAATAGCTACTTTGATGTGGAGTCCATCAAATCTATCTGGAGGAAAGTTTTAAGAGTTATAATAGAATATATCATGGTTGACAGGCACTTCACCAGAGTATAAGGTTACCACTTTGCCATTCTGAACCACTTCCATCACAAGGTTCGTATCTCTCTGCCTTTTTACTTATTCTCTTCATTGAAGAATTGCCTTGATGAAGTTGAAAGAAACCCTAGAAGGACTGCTATTATTCACCCTAGTCTTGTTAGGCTCATAATTGAGCATTATCAAAATTTACCTGCTTTGCCTAAAACTGTTGAAATTGGAGATTTGGATGATGAGGAGACAGAAAGTAGTAGGAAGAATGACCCCTGAGCCCCCCTGCTTGTGCTCTTGTTGGTCCTAAAACCATCACTCCCTAGTCCCTGTCTTGTCAGAAATCCCTTAAGGATTCTACTCCACCGTCATGTCCTAAGTTGCAGCCTCTGCATGAGTGCCCTAGTCCGGGTTTTGCCTCACCGCCAGGTCTTAATCCCCAGTCATTTCTTGGATGCCCTACTCCGGGTTTGGTCTCTGGTTTTAAGGTACCTCTATTACGAAACTTGTTTCATATTCTAGGAATTCCATGGAAATTCTTTCTAATAAACCCATGGTTAGTAAGGAATCGGCCCCTAGTGCCCCTACATCTGGAAGATTTGGGAATGGTCATTATGACTCCCCTATTCAGGATGAAATTAACTTAGCCATGAATAAACTCAAGCCTAAGGATATTGTGAGTGTAGCAAAAAAAAGTACGGATGGCCTTTTCACTATTCTCAAGTGGACCCAGAAGGAAGTCTATGATGTGAAAGGTCGTAATATTGATCTTAGCAACAGAGTCATGGATTTGGAGCAGAAGATTAGCTGGAGTCGTAGAGAGAATAAAGGATAGGAAAATCCCTTACCAAGGAAAAGACAGCAATCACAGGAGGAAATATTGACTAGTATCGAGTACAGTATGTGCAAGATAGGCCAAAATATTAGGACCACTGTGGCGAACAATCACAAAATTGCCAGGCATAACACCATTATCATCAATGCAATGGTGGAAAAGCTTGAAAAAAACCAAAAGGGTTCGCTGGTCGTGGATTTGGATGCGGACAGAGGAGGCTGCAGATCTACTGGTGAAGGGATTTTGACTCGTACCTAGGCTAACACTAAGAGGAAGACCCTGACTTCGTCACATATGGCTCAAATCCTCAAGCAAGGGTTATAGGATATGAAGGATGTTGAAAAGGAGGCTGAGGAATTATTGAACACCATGGAGTAGTGTGGTGGTGTTTGTTTCTAGTTTTTTGGGCAGTCCTTTTTTGGGCCCTGTTGTCTCTTTGTGCTGTCATTTCTTTTTTGGGACAACCGTTTGTTTGTTTGGACTTATTTTTTTATCTTTTGTTGTTTAAACTCTGTGGTTTCAAGTCCCTGTAAAACCTATTTTTTCCTTTTCAAAAACACATGCAGACCACGGCTAAGAGGTTGTTGGCCTGTAGAAACCCCATGTGTAGCCACCCCTCATCCCCCATCCTAAAAAAGTCAATTTCACCATAATCAAGAGAGGACAATGCTTCTAGAGGAGTCTAGTAGTTCAAATGATGAGGAGTTCGAAAAATATTTTAGGTATGAATGATTGTTTTGACATTATGTCATTAGTTAGCCATAATTTTAAATATAACCATCATTCTACATACAATATAACTATATTTATATTAAATGGTTCTATTAATCATTCAATATAATATCAAATATGTTCAAGTTTTACAAAACATCATTTGTTATTCATTATATTCTTTTTATAAATAATTTTTTATTATTTTATGTATTGGCATTGTTTTTCTAATACTGTCCCTCACCAAACCCTCACTATTCCCTCACTAGCCTCTCATTATCCCCAAATATAGGCCCCTATTACCCCTATCCCTAAGAATAATCCCACCATCCTTTTCCCCTTGTCTTGAGATTCCATAGAATATATATTTAAAGAAAGAGACATGCATTACATATTTGTATGATTTTGAACCCAAGGTTTTTAAATGTAAATTTTTGTAATAAGTATAATTTTGCTACATAAATAAAATATAATATTAAATATAAATTGATTTAGACATTTTCAATTTTAAATTTGATATATCTTGTTAATATTTTAAAAATTGAGTAGCAAAAGAAGGATGTTTTACACAATATGTATATTTTTTAAATTTTGTATTTGTAAATATTACCATGGCATAGATTTATTTTATTAAATCAAATAAAACAACGTTACATTTCATAGTTTTGTCTCTTCCCATGGGTTCCTTAGTTGCATCAAATTCAACATCCCATCCATAAATTCACTTATTCTCTCTATTTGCAAGGGGAAGAACAAATATCTATACTAACTCACATAATAAAAATGTCTACTAATTTGTGTTTTTTAGTCCTTCCTAATATAGTTCCAATGACTATGTGACCACCTTTCTCTTTAGAACCACATTAGCATCAAATTTTTCAATGATCATTCCACTTGTTTTCTTTTTCACTATTATTGAAATTTGTCTCTTAACTCCTTTTGCATTCATATATGATACTCATTTGCTACAAATTTTCCCATGTCTTCTCCCCATAATTTGTACCACAATGATGAAAATATATTTTCATACTCTATCATCATAGGTATTCCTCTTCCATGTCTCCTTACCTATGATATTTATTATCATATTCATTTTTTCCTTATTGTTTACTTTAAAAAACCGTGAAACCTGGTCTTCCTTAGTCTCTTCTATACACCCATGGATTACCAAATGAAACTATCCTAGCCAATTTTATTCATTCTTTCCATTCACTTGGTTTAATAAGGTGACCTCTTCCCATAGCGTAGCTTTATTCAACACAAATATCCCAAAGTAGTTTGGGCATAAACATTCTTTATTATCCTTGATTTTTAAGTTTTCATTCTATCCAATCCCTTCTCACAATTTAACCCACATATTCTATGTTACTTGTTTAATATTCTAGCCTTGTTCTTTGATATTTTTCTCCTTCATGTAATTCTTTTCAGCTTCCAACATGTATTTGACCATATCCTTTTGCATAATCTTGACCATGCATTTGAGTCCTTTTCATTTTTTATTTGTCATCTCAAAGAGCTCCCTCATTTTATAGATAGTTTTCTACTCCATTCCCCTCTCTATATAAACATTCTTTACAAAATATTCCTCTATCTCTTCCAACTTTCCTACTATTTTTCTAATCTTGATTGGTGTTTCCAATTAATTATTACTCTTTCTTTTAATTGCATTTATATAGATCATTGCATCCCCTTCTATGTAAATTTTCTTATTCCTTTTTCATTTCACATATTTAGTCATCGTAATAACTCCTATAATTTAGCTTAACTTTTTATGGAAATCCTAATGGATTTTCACATTACCCAAATTAATCTACCTATGGCGTCTCTTAATACACAACCTATGCTTTCTCAACCATGATTTCCCTATGATGCCCCATCAATGTTCATTTTGAGTGTTCCATGTAGTAAGGAAGACCATTTAGTTACCTTCCCTTTTTCCTCTTTATTCGCCCCTTGACCTATTTGTTTGCTACTTGTAAGTTCTATTTTTTAATCAATTCATTATTGCAATTCATGAATTCGCTACCCATTTCTTCATTTACTCTAACTCTCATTGTGTCACATATATGATACTCAATTTTATTCAACACATATCACTATGCTTTCCATTTTGGTGAATATCCTCATATTACACTCCTTCCAAATTGATAACACCATTGTAGGGGCCTCTAGCCACACCCATCCCTACTGATATGTATAATTATTTTACTTTTTTATTTTAAATTAACAATTTTAATGTCATGTCTATCGATAAATAGATTCATTATATCAAGGAAATTAATGATTTTTGTATAATGACTATCATAGAATCAAAATTTTTATATAAATAATATCATTAAATTGTAGGAACCATGGAATCAATGCTACAAGCCTCAAATTTGAGGTCTAAAACACTAGTTTGAACTATATAAAAATAGAATGAAAAAATTGTTGATAGTAATCTATATTTCTTAGTGAATTTATAAGGACTTTAATATCTAGAAATAACTTTGAGGAATCTATTGGGTTGTCGGGCTAATTTTTTCCTAACTTGAACTCTTAGATTGACCAAGTTAATGAAATGGAGTTAATATTCAATGATAAAATTAAAATCAACAAAAAATATATGATTCTTTGTCCCTTTTAGAAAATTATAGTAAGCTATGGATGACTTGGTTTAGGAAGAGGGGATTTTGATTTGGAGTCCTTCTGGTACTAGCTCATTAGAAGAAGTATTGCAAGAGGATGAAAGATTTGGGAATCAAGACTCGGTTGGGGTGAACTTGCAAGTTAGTCAGATGCAGGTTGGTTAGATGGAGGTTGACTAGATGAAGGTTGGTCGGATGGATCTTGATGGTTAGATGGAAATGAATGTTCCTCCTTAGTAGTAGGTTACTTGCAATTTGATGGATCTTTTGTTTCAAAGGATGATAGAGCAGTTGTAGTTTCTTCTCCTTCATAGGTGACTAAGTCTTTGGATTCAAGAAGAAAAGTTGGGATTATGCAGGATTTGGGTTTGTAATATAAGGCCCTAAAAAAGTGGCCCACAAAGAAATCTTTCAAGGTGGGCTGGAAGAAAGACTCTTGTGGAATCTGGGTTAGTTAAAATCCTAGACTCTCATTTCTCTCATCCCCATAAATGACTATTATTTTATGGAATATAAGGGGTTTGAATAACAATCCTATACAAAAGGATATTTTAGAAATGATTGGTTCTCATTCCCCTAATGTGTTTTTTATTTAGGAAACTAAGTTATCACTGGATAGTATGTTGAATAGAGCTTCTAGTGTTTAGTTTCGTGGGTGTTGTCAGTGTGTTGGTGCTTTTGGTAGCTCTGGATGTGTGGCTTATTTGTGGGATCAAAGAAAGGTAATTCCTCTATGCTATATCTTGAGTCACTCTTCCATCTCTATGATTGCTACAAGTTTAGAGTCTAATGAATCTTTTCTAATCACTAATGTTTATGCTCCCACTAATCTGATGGGTAAGTTCAACCTTTGGATTCATCTTAGTTATGTATGTTCTCTTGCTCCTTGGAATCCTTGGATTATGGCTAAAGATTTTAATGTTGTTTCTTGCTTAGAGGAGAAGAGAGGGGATATTTCTAAGCTTGACCCTATTTCCCTACTTCTTATTGACAACATGGCTAGTTTGAATCTTATTCATGTGAAACCTAATAATGGTATTTTCACTTGGAACAATCGAAGGTGTGGTGGTGTTGCTATCTCTAGGAGGCTTGATAGGTTTCTTGTCTCCTATTTCTAGGTTGGGGATAGGTGGACTACTCGCTCAGAGATCTTCTATTGGAGAGGTTTGGATCATTGGTTGATTAAACTTTCAATTGTTCCTTTTAGAGTCCATAGGAATCCTTATTTCAAATTCCAACTCATTTGGTCATGGGATCCTTCTGTCCATGAGTTGATGAATGATTGGTGGCATAAGGGGAGACCCACCTATGGTGCTACTATATATACTTTCATTAAGATATTTTATTTTGTGAAATACAGACTTAAGAATTGGAATATTCAATATTTTGGGAATCTTTATCACAATAATTTTATAGCTCAGGCTCAATTGGTTTCTATCACCCAATATATTTGTGACCTTGGTCTCACAATTGAGTTGAGTAGAGAAGAGGTTAAGGCTTCTAAGGCTTTGGAGGAATGGGAGATGAGGGAGGAGATCTTTTGGAAGCAAAAATCCCAAATTGATTGGTTTTGAGATGGAGATAGACATACAACCTTCTTCCACCACTCTATTATTGCAAGAAGAAATGGTAATATTATTATCTCTTTGGTTTCTTTTAGATAATTCAACTCTCTTCTGAAGCTAATTTTTCTTGGGAGGCTTCCAAGTTTTTTTTAGCTCCTTTTACTGAGGACTATCCCCTTACGATTTTCTAGGAAAATACTATTCTATCTTGTATTTATTTTTTGGTCTCACATGAGATGAATGAGGCTCTTTACGACCCATTCTTTAATAGGAATTGGATGCTATTGTGTTTCAAATGAAAAATGGTAAAGCCTCAGGTCGTGATGGTTTTCCTATTGATTTTTTTCAAGTTTTTTGGGATATTATTAAGGTGGAACTTTTGGAGGTTATTTAGGAGTCTCAAAGGAATAAAGAAATGTTGAAGGCCATGAACTCCACCTTTCTTCCTCTTATCCTAGAGAAGGAAGGTGCTTGTTCGTTGGATCAATTTCACCCCATTTCTCTTTAAAATGTGGTTTATAAAATCATTACTAAGCTCATTGTAGAAAGGCTTAATCCTTGGATCAATTCTTTGGTCTCCAATGAGTAAGGGGATTTGTGGTAGGAAGGTAAATTTTGGATGGGGTTGTCATAGCTGCTAAGGCTATCCATTCTATGGTAGTCTCTAGGGACAAGGCTATTTTTATCAAAATTGATATGGAATTTTTTTATCATAGATTCAAATGGGCCTTCTGATAGAAATTTCTCTTATCTTTTTCATTTGACAAAGAGTGGGTTGATTGGATCATGACTTGTGTGACTTCTACTTCCTTTTCAGTGCTTATCAATGCGGAGCCTTCTAATCTATTTGGAGCTTTTAGGGTTCTTTAGCAAGAAGATCATGTGTACCAATATTTGTTCATCATTATGGCTAAGGGGTTGGGGAGGTTTATCAAGTCTTGTGCTAGTCATGGATTGATTCAGGGGTGGTGCTAGGGTAACTTTTTGTCGTCATTGTCCCATCTTCAAATTTTTGATGGTAATACTTTTATGGGTGTGGCCAAAATAAATGAAGGTGTGAATTTAAGGAAGGATTTAGATACTTATTTGGCTTCCTCTGGTTAAAAGATTAATGATAAAAAGTCATATATTTTCTTTTTCATCACTTATTAGCTTATTCAGGCTAGGATTGCTCAAATTCTTTGATTTCAAATTGAAACTATTTTTCTAATTTATTTGGGGATTCCTCTTACTATGGTCCCTCAACCAAAAGATTTATGGCAAGATGTCTTGGATAAATTTTGGAGGAGGGTTATTCATTAGACTCATAGGTGGCTCTCTTCAATAGGTTGTGTGGTTTTTCTCAAAATTGTGGTGCAATCTCTTCCTATTTTCTAATGTTTTGTGCAAGTTGCTCATGCCAAAATTTTTAGGCAGATTGATTCACTCGCTCATCAGTTCCTTTGGGTGGTTAATATTCTCAATTCAAAGTGGAATTTAGTGAAGTGGGAATCTATTTGCAAGCCAAAATAGGAGGGTCATCTTGGTCTCAAGTTTGCTAGTTTGATGGGTTAGGCTTTAGCTGCTAAGTTGTATTGGTGTCGGTGCACTTGTTAGGATCAGGATTGGGCTAAATTTCTCAATTATAAGTACCTCGGTGGGGTGAACTCTTCTAATATTCCCTAATATCATCTCTAGGGAAAAGGATCTATGATTTGGGATACTCGATGGAAAATTCCCCTCTGAAGGGTTCCTTCTACAATGGACTCTCATTCAACTATGTTTTTTCAAAATAATATTATGACAATTAATATTTGAGTTTGAATAAAAATTTCAGTCTCTTAAACTAAAATAAAAAAAACTAGAAAAAAAGTATTTGAAAAAATAGTCAACAAGCCATTAGTAACTATAAGCACAAATTTTTGGCTCCTAGTTTAGAAGGAAACATTAATATATATTTGTAAAGCTATGAAAAATCTCTATGTATAACTTGTTTATATCGAGATTTTGAATTAAACCCCATGAAAATTGGAAGATAAGTTATTTTACTCTTACAATGTTGTTCTTCATATGAGTTTTTTCCTTTTTTAATTGAACCAAAGCTGACTACAAAAGAAAAAAGCAAGAAAAAGAGCTGAGAGAAAGTTGTATATAACTAAAATTTTGTTCATGGCCTATGTGCTTCACATGAATTTTTTTTTGTTCCTTTGGGGACTTTTGTTGTGGGTTTGGTTGGTTGTTTTTGGTGGCTGATGCCTATAGCTCTATAATGTTTATTTGATTCAATAAATTTTTACCCCTTTTTTAAAAATATATATATAATTGTCAACTTCTCTTGCATTATCATACATATTATTTAATGGCTCATTGGATGTATTTAAATATAAATCACTATGAAAAAATCACATAAACTTTTATTTAGTTAGTTCATAATGACTACTACAAAATATATTTAGTTAGTTCAAAAAATAATGAAAAGTATGTTATTTAAAAATGGCCCATACTATTGAAAGGAGAAAAATGTACCACATGAATGCTTTCAATTAGTAAGGACCTCTAAGCTTTTTAACTATTACTATCTAGAAGACAAATTTAATTAGGTAAATATAAATATAGTTAGAATTGTAAGTAGAATTAAAATGAAACTAATTTAGACTATAATTATATATTATAATTATTAGTTCCTACTTTGTAATAGGGATTTTAATATTTTTTTATAAGAATTTTTTTTTTGTTTGGTTTTGGATTTGTATGGGTAGAATTTTTTATTTCTCTTAAGTTAATGTTTACTCAAGAATCTAATTTCTTCAAAAATCTTAGAAATTAATATTATGATTGGTTTATTTGTACTTTTTTTGGTTAATCAATTAATTTCACATTTACTAAAAATTAGGGAAAAATGTGTACTAAAAAATTTGGGATGAAAAATTAAACAATTAAATTATATTTATTTTTTGTATTGGTAGACATCTAAATTTGACCACTCCCATATGATCAAATTTATCTCTTTATTTTTCTATCTCATATCCTCCATTAATATTAATTAAATTGATTTATTGAATTAATATTTTTCTCCTTTCCTAAAGTTTTCTAAAGTATTAATTTAACAATTAATACTTTATCACTTTCCTCTCTAGATTAAATAAACACACCAATTTATTTAATCTAGTCATTTATCCATTCGAATTTAAAATCAATTTAAAATTCTATTTTTCTCTCTCTCCTTGTCACATCCTCTATAATCTTCTAATCTGTATTAGATTAATTAATCCATGATTAGGATGTGCACACCCTTAATAAGGGATTAATGTCATATCCTCCAACTTTTGCCACTTGCTTCTAATCTCCTATTAATCATGTATTTGCACAACCTTAATCTAAATCACATGCCATATTTGGCATGTCCTCTAAGTCAACATGTGTCATAAGTACTTTCTTCATTTGGCATTGACCTCTTCCCCATGTGAATTTAAAATTCACATTTATTCTTTCTATGCATTTCTCTTCCCCATGCAAGTTGGTGGAAAATTCTAAATTATTCTCTTGGCATGTCACCCACATGAGTCAAAGCCCTCCTTTTTGGAGCTTTGTCTTATCCATTGGACAATCTGAAGCATGTGAATTTAAATTCACATTTATTCTCCCAACTACTTTTCCCCTCAAATCATATAAATTTAATATTTACATTTATTCCAATCCCAACAACCTCTCTAATCCCCATGATGATAAGAGAGGAATTTCTAAAATTCCTCACTTGTTACCATCTTTCTCACTTGGGGATAAGAAATTATTTTTTAAGGAGATGTTCTCCCCTCCCAAGGTACTTTCAAAGTACTTGTAGTTCTTCCACATCATTTTTCCTCCTTCCATATCATTTGTACCCTTTCGATCTCACCATGTCCTTTGGACACTTCATCCTCCACATGGCAAGATGTGAGGACTTGTGAGTCCTCAACTCACCATAGGCCTACATCTTGGCCATGGTGGCTAAATCCTAGCCATTGAATTCTCTAGAGAATTCAATTTCTTCTATAAATACCCCCTTTTCTCATTCATTCTATGACCTTATGCATTTCTATCCAACTTATGCTCTTATGTCATTCTAGCACTCATACTTGCATTCACATACTTAGCCTCCATTGTTGCACACTCTTAAGTTTCCATCACATCCATTTTTCTTAGTATATCACATATCCACGTTTATCACTTGCATCTCCATTTGCATCTCCACCCATTTGCATCACTTGCCATCCAAGGAGCACACACATCAAACTGCATCAAGGGACAACCAACTCATCAATTGAAGCAAGGTAAAAAGTTCCATTTCTTCATATTTTGGCTTTATTTCATATTAGGCATAATATTCAGTATTTGTTGGTGTTTTCCTTCTTGCATTTCATTCTATTTTACATCTTTAGAGTAGGAAAATTACTACAAAAATTTCTGGCACACCTGGTGGGACTTACAAACAAGTCCTTTTACTCTCACATTTGTTGGGTTTTGAAGTTTTATAGGTTTAGGTGACATAGAGGGGCAATCTCGACCACAGAGGAGAAATTTCAACCTACAGAGGGGCGATCCCTACCTGGGACACCATAGTAAGTTTTACTCTCTTTTTTGGTAGAGGGGTGATCTTGACCATAGAGGGGTGATCCCAACCTATCAAGGGGTGATCCTGGCTTGCCGAGGGGTGATCCTGACCAGTAGAGGGGTGATCTCGACCTACCAGAGGGTGATTCCAACCTATTGGGGGGTGATCCCAACCTACCAGGGGGCAATCCCAACCTATCGGGGGGCGATCCTAACCTATAGAGGGGAAATCCTAACCTATAGATAGACGATCTCAACCAAACAACTTCTAAAAGGTAAAAAATAATGTTTTAGATCATTTTTTCACAAACCGTCTTCTATCATTTTTTGTTGTTATGGTTATCATTAACTCCCTAACTCATCTTTTTTGTGATTGTGAATGGTTTTTACTAAAATTTGTGTAGTTATTCCATGTTTGACAAAGAACAGATTTTAAAACTACTAACACATTTATTGTCGGACGAAAGGACGAAAGTTTTAGTTAGTTGTTTTCTTCTTTTTTTATAGCAGCTAGGCACATAGTCTAAGTAGGAGGGAGTTAATAAACTTTGTTTACTTTCCTTGTAGTAAGCTATTGACGTATCAATCCCCTTGCTGCATTTTTTGAACTTGGGTGAAGAGAAATCATAGTTTAATAAGTCCTTTTTGTTACCCAAGGGGGTGTTATATTGTTCAAGCTTTCCCCTTGCACTTTGTGTGAGCCTAGGGAGTAGTCAAAAGTGGTTAGCATTCTCTTCTTAGCGAGACCTACTTTGGGATTTCATCACCCCAAGGGACGATCCCAATCACATGTACCAATGGGGTCTATAAAAGGTGGAGAGACAAAGTTGTACCTCAATCTAGTCACATTGTGTCTGGCAGAGTGTCGAAGCTTGGGTGATATCTAGATAGACGTGAAGAGTTGGTCTGCTCCTTTAGTATCTCACTGAGGTTCCTGACTTATGCTTGTGATAGGTTGGTTTTCATGGTTGTGCCTCACATACTAAGTGTAGATTGAGGATTCCCTAGTTGTCTTGTTTATCCTAGTTAGAGGACCATGTTGACCATACCCTTAACACTAATCTTAGGTTTGTGCTGCTTGAACTACCTTTCTTGTGATAAACTAGTTTTTTTTTTTTGAGTCAAGTCAACCTTACCTTGTGCTTCTTGTTTAAAGTATTTTTAGTTCTTTACCATAGCTATTTTTCCTAAGTAAAGTAAAAATTTGTTAGAAGAGGGGTGATCCCAAATAGAGGGGTGATCCTAAACGTAGAGGGATGATCCCAACCTCTAGAGGGGCAATCCCAACTTGTCTAGGGGTGATCCTACCCAAAACAACAATTTTTACTTTTCAAGCAGTCAGTTCCATCTCCTATTATGTCATTTTGTTAGTTTGTTCTTCCATTCTCAGCATTCATTCCATTATTCCATCAATCTATTTTCCCATTCTGAGCATTCGTTCTATTTTTTCGTCAATCCGTTTTCCTGTTCGAAGAGTATGTTTCCCCATTCTAAGAGTTCATTTTCCTATTTCAAGAGTATATTTTCCCATTTTGAGAGTCTATTCTCCCGCTCTGTGAGCTCATTCATCTATATAGAGGGTTCATTTTTCCTTTTGAGGAACCTATTTTTCCATTAGTGGAACCCATTTTTCCATTTGAAGACTTCCTTTCACCATTTGGAGAACTCATTCCATCATCTAGTGAGTTTGTTTCATTGTTTAAGTGACATTTCCCAATCAAGAATATTAAATAGTTAGGGACCTAAAAACCTTGTTGTTTGCATCACCTTCCATTCATTCATAATCCACACTTTCCAAAAGTCAATCATTCATTAGTCGCATCATATAGGCACCCTTAGAGCATCTCTAGGTTGTGTCGTTCATCATCGTTTCTCTCAATCCAAATCCCCTAAACCTTTTTTTATAGGTTGTTATCAAAATTGACCTAGGCGTTTGAATCCAATATTTATCATACACATCAATCATCAAGATTTCCCCAATAAATTCACTTCCATCTTGAAATGGATTTAGTGTCAAAAAATATCATCCTCAACCCAATCAATCCATTTCCATCTTGAGGTGGATTCGGTGTCACAATCATCTATTTTTCTGTCAAACTGATCAATCAATGCCTTAATTCACCTAGGGTGATTTCTGAACTTAGGTTTAGAATCCCTTACATCCTCCATCATCTAATCTTGTAATTTTTTTCGTCAATCAATCTTAGTCCATCACCTCATCCTAAAAATCATCCAATCAATTCTATCCAATCATCCTTTCAACCTCATCCAATCATCCAATCAATACTATCTAATCATCCAATCAATACTATCCAATCATCCAATCAATCCCACCCAATCATCCAATCAATCCTATCCAATCATCCAATCAATCTTTATCATGTCATCCAATCTCATCCTTAACCAATCACTCAATCAATCTTCCAATCATCATTCCTACATTTGCATTATCTTAGTCCACCTAGTAGTTTTATGCCCATTTAGACTAAGTCACAAGACAAGAAGCAAATGGCACAACAACAAGGTCAAGGTTCCTAGCCAAACATACCTCAAGATCATAATGAGGAAAACATTTCTAAAGACCCTAACAATGGTGTGACTATTCCTCAAGATCCCCATAATGATGCTTCATCACAATCCAACACCAATGGTCAAAATACTTCACTACCCGATGATGAGAACATGGTCCATCAGCCTAAAGTCATTGTTGATGAATATCTAAGAAATCATGCTAGTGTTCAAGTGTCAGATCACCTCCATGACAAGTGTGGGGATAAGATTCTCGCTACTCTAATCATGAAGGGAGTTAAACCACCACCTTATTTTGACATGTCATAATGTACCAACATCTAGGCCCCTCTAGCAAATCAATATCAACAAAATTTTCATAGAAATTCCTATATTCCCAAGAGTACACCCATAGACAATTGGTATCATCCTGAGTTCTGAAATCATGTGATGTATCAAGTCAGAAATTATCCTCCCCTCCCATCCGTAGAATCCATACTACCATCATATCCATACAATCCCTATGCCTGTGGCATGCCACAAAACATTTGGTCTTCTCCACCACTGCCACCTCAATATATTGGTGAATCACCTATCAACATTGGGGGAAACCCCTTTCTTCCATTACCTATAGGCAATCTCCTACTATCGCCTCCTGGTAACACTTTGGAATTCCAATAGCCACCTGTTAACCCTCATCAATCCACTGCTTCATAGGCACCACCGAAACATACAACTATCCCTTAGCAAGCACTAGCACAACATACAACTACCACTTTCATCCCCTCAGAACAACATCACCAACAATATCCACGACAAAATCTTTCAATCCCACAACATAACATTCTACAAAAAAAAAATTCAAACCCACAGCAACATACTGTCACTCATATGCAACCTCCTCATTAGGTGACACAAACTTCATCATACCCTCAACCACCACTCCATGGTGCCACTATAGCAATCCCACAACAACAACACATCCCATCTCAACAACCACACATTCCCACACAAACACATCGCAATCCTCTAATGGAATACATGTACCATCCATCTAGCACTTACATTGCATACACTGCTACATCTAATTTGAACATCGATGTAGTCTCTTAGAATCCATCAGGTACTCAATTTCCACTTTACACTAATCCTCCACAATCACACAAAAATCCATACCGATAACCATCTAACCTAGAATTACCCCCATATTCCACACAATAGCCCCACATTGTGTATAACTACCAATCCAATCCATATTACACTCAGCAACAACAACTCTATCAACAGAGTGTTACAACATCCTTGTATTACCAAGCTCCATAGAATGTCCCATTTGCTTCATATTACCAGCAACAACCATATTATCAATAAGCACCCCATGCCTCTTACCACAAAAATCCATCATCATTCTACCTACCTTATGCTAATCAGTATCAACCTACACCCTCATACGATCCCCATTCTTCCACATCTTACCAACAATATCAGCCCTACAATCAACTCAATCCAACTAATCTAACTCCACCTACTAACAAAGATCTAGAAGAGCTTAAAGCTGCGTTGAAGGATTTACAAGCAAGAACGTCCAAAAAATCTTTCATGTTAGAATAAATTTTCCCCTATATATTTGATTCATCAATCTCACTCATCCTCTTTCCAAAAAATTTTGAGATACCTAAATTTGACAAGTATACGTGGACCAAGGATTCGAAAGCCCATCTACAAGATTTTTAAGTACAATACCAAGATGTCCAACACTATGATAACTATCTTTTGCAGTTGTTCCCTAGGAGCCTCAAAGGGCCGACCTTAGATTGGTTGATGTGTCTTAAGAAGGGGAAGGTTTCCTCTGTTGATCTTTTTGAGCAATTTTTTTAGACAATTCTCCTTCAACTTGGAGAAGGACATTGACACTTTAGACCTCTTGAAGGAGAAGCAACGCGATGGAGAAACCTTTGCTAAATACCTATAGAGTTGGTGAGTAGTAGCTAGCCTCATGAAATCCCCTCCCAGTGAAAAGGAGATGGTAACCCTCTTTGTGGCCAATGCCCATCTTGAAATGGCACATGCTCTCATTCTTCATTATGTCACCTCCTTTGCAGAAGTCATTGAAAAGGCTCCTAGCATTGAGAGAGCTCTTGTCGCTAAAGGGAAAATCAAACTGTATAACTTAGATAAAGACAAGTCCTCCGAGGACAAGTGTCATTATTGGAACAAGAACAAGAATGCATTCAATGATGGTGTTACGAGAACCAAACATGTTCAAGTGGCAAAAACAACCTAGAGGTAACAACCATCTATGCCTACGGCCTTATCCATCCCACAAGGGGCACCTCATCCCTCTTAGCAATCCAACCAAAATAGTCAAGGGAACAAAAAATGACAGTTCACTCAATTAGGAGAACCTTTAAGAGACATATTCAATAGGTTGTTGTAGGTCAATTAGCCTATCACGTATCTTGTGATGAAACCTTTTGATGAATCTAATCCCAAGCCTAAATAGTATAAAGAAAATGAGTACTATGACTTTCACAAAATCAAAGGTCATTCCACAAACAAATGTCAAGGTCTAAAAATGTATGTCCAAGATGTTATAGATTGTGGTGATATCCATATGGATGTAAACTAGGCTTCGTCCAATGCTCAGTTACAGATATATCAAAAAGCTTTCCTAAAGTACAACCAAGGTCCAAGTACATCTAACACAAATCCTAGACCTAGCAACCAAGATAGCACCACCAACAATATCACCTACAAGAACACACCTCTAAAATATGATACTATCATCACACACATTAGGCAAACTGAACCGTGTGTGTCTATTATACATGTCAAAGGTAAAGACCCCTAATGATTTTTCACAACTTGCCACATGCGTATCACCATTCATATTGCCTCAATGACAACCCCATCACTTCCTACAAATTCCAAGTACAACACCCTTGACCATCTAGGAAAGACTACAACACAAATATCTATCCTATATTTGCTAAATTCTTCTCTCATCCATTAGGAAATCCTAACCAAGGCATTACAAGATGCCTATGTTCCTAATGACATCAATTGCATGTAGTTTCAAGCTTTAGTGGGACACCCCTCATCAACCTACCAACTAGGTTTCAGTCAAAATGATATTCCTTCAATCAACACCAACCATAATAGACCCCTCCACATAGAGGTACTCATTTCCAAACATAAGGTAAAAAGGGTCTTGATAGATAATGGCTTTGATCTCAACCTCTATAGATTGAAATTCATAAAGTAGGTAGGACTTAACTATGCTGATCAAAGTAATCAAATCATCACCATAGAGGCTTATGACAACAAAAAATGAGACTCTGAATGGGTTAATTATCTTCAAATTCAAGTGGGCCTAGTTATACAATACACCACTTGCCACGTCCTTGATCTAGACCTTCCCTATAACCTTCTCCTTGGCCAACCATGGATTCATTCCATGCAAGCTGTCCCATCAACTTACCATCGATTCTTGAAGTTCCCATTCAATGGGATGGCAGTTACAATACCAACTAAAGAACCATTTGAATACTATCATTCACTTGAAGCTTCTTTCCCTCACTCTCATCATTTTCTGAGAGTGGAAATGGGACCACCACCAGCATCCTCATCCAATCCATCCTCAGATCCATCATCCTCCACCTCATCCATTCCATTGTCTACATCTTAATCCACTATCACCAAGGTCTAGATCATCAACAAACGGTGTGGTGAATATGAGATCTGTACCACCTTAAATGTGGCAACCATGTTGCCCTCACCACATGTGTATGGTCAACCTTCTGATTCTAAGCCATAGGAAGAACATAAAATAGTCACCCTCAGCTCCAAGAACATGGGAACCAACACTTATGTGACTCCTGTGCTACCACCATATACACCTAAAGATGACATAAGATAGTGGATATACTGTGAAGAGCTTGAGCCTAATCCTCCCCTAGAAGGATACTTTCAAGAGATGTATCCTTGGCCCTCTAAGTATGGTGAAAAGAATAATTATCAGGGAGGTCTTGGTCCAAAAGAGCTAGGGAGAAAACAACCAATAGACACTCCCATATGCCCCAAAAACTTAGGCCTAGGCTATGAAAAGAAGAAAAAGGGTCCTGCACCATCAACTGGTACTTCTCCCAATTTTAGTGTAGATGATCGTCTTTTGGAGGACATGCCCAAAGAAGAGTGCATCATACATGCATACAATGTTGTACAACATTTTTACCTCTCATTCATTTTTGAATTTTTATTCGTCTGTACCATAAGCCTTTCTCTTCATCATCCCAAGCTCCTAGAATGGGACCTATGAGAAAGAACACCAATTAACTCACTTCCCTCAATGGATACGTATGTACACCTCATGGGATTTGGGGAAGATGAATGCCCTAGTTGCAAAAGTTAGAATAAGAAAAATCAAAAGGGGTCACCTAGTGAAAACCTCCTCGAGGCACTTCTTGACTCGAATAAAGTAAAAACAAAGGATGTATCTAACAGTGAAAACCTCAACGAGGCATCAAAAGATGGGGGCGTTCATCTTCCCCTTGTGGGAATGTGATTTTCTGAACAATCATCTATCTTGATTGAAGAAGTACAAGAGTTAAATTTGGGACCTGAAGAAGATCCCAAAATCACATATGTGGCCAAAGCTCTCTTAGAGGAAGAATACTCTAACATTGTTCAACTTCTCAAGGATGGAAAAATCAACTTCACATGGGCTTATTTAGACATGTTTGGGTTACATCAAACTTTGGTTGTACACCATTTATATGTCCATCTTGATTCCAAACCAATCAAGAAAAAACTTAGAAAAATGCATTTGCAAGTTACCTTATTGGTCAAAAAGGAATTGGAGAAGTTTTTGGAGGCCAAATTTATAAGACCAATTGACTAATCTGAGTGGGTCTCCAACATTGTTCCAATAGCCAAGCCCAATGGAAATGTTAGGGTGTGTACAGACTTCAAAGACCTTAACAAAGCCTATCTGAAGGATGATTTCCCTTTGCCAAACATCGACATCTTAGTGGATTTAACTGCAGGCCATGAGATGTTGTCCCTCATGGATGGTTTCTCTAGATATAATCAGATCAGGATTGTGCCCGAAGATCAACACAAAATGATATTTACCACACCTTGGGGTACATTCTGCTACAATTTTATTCCCTTCGATCTTAAGAATGCAGGGGAAACTTACCAACGTACAATGGTCATCATCTTCCATGACCTTATTCACATTATTATGGAAGGCTATGTGGATGATTTTCTAGGGAAATCAAGAACCAAAGTAGAACACTCTGCAGTCCTAAAGAAGATCTTTGAGCACTTAGAGCACTACAAGTTACACTTGAATCCAAAAAAAATTGTGTTCGGGATTACATCGCCCAAATTTTTGGGGTTCATTATCTCCAAAAGAGCTATAGAAGTGGATCTAACAAAGTTCAAAGCAAGCATGGATATACCTCCTCCTCATAATTTGAAAAAATTAAGAAGTCTCCAGGGAAAGCTACAATCCATTAGGAGGTTTATAGTGTAGCTAGCTGACAAAAGTCAACCGTTTACACACCTTCTGAAGAAAAATACATCTTTCAAGTGGGATCCTGTGTTAGAAAGGGTTTAACAAGATCAAGGAATATTTGGCTCATCCTCTCATCCTCATGCCTCTGATACTTGGGAAACCACTCTCATTATACATTTCAACTACTTTAGTGGAACTTGGAGCATTGGTAACACAATAGGATGAGACATCAAGAGAATGAACAATTTATTATATCAATCAAACCTTAGTTGGATATGAGCTTAGCTATTCTTCAATGGATAAAGCCTACCTAGCTATAGTTTTCTATTCATAGAAGCTTAGACATTACATGCTTAGTCATCTAATCAAGTTAATATCAAAATTTGACCCACTTAAGTACTTTCTATCCTACACAACCTTGATAGGCCATATGGCTAAATGGGTCATGTTGTTGAGTGAATTTGACATAGATTACATGGCCTATAAAGCTATTAAGGGGAAATTGATAGCGGATCAGTTAGTTGATGCCCCCCTAGTTGATGCACATCCTTTGATCATAGAGTTTCTTGATGAGGAGGTCTTTTTAGTAGCAGAAGCAACCACATGGATGCTATATACTTTGATGGATCATACACACATAATGGATCAGGGGCAGGCATCTTGTTTGTCACCACCCAAGGTGATTATATCCAAAATTCATTTAGACTGGTATTTCCATGCCCCAACAGTATACCCAGGAATATGAAGTTCCTCTCATTGCCTTAGAATCACAATAAAATGGAATATCACTCACTTAAGGGTCTTTTGCAATTTGCAATTAGTCATCAAGCAAGTCAATGATGAGTTCCTAACAAAGAATGAGAAGCTATTTCTTTATAAATACATAGCCCATGAATTTAAGAATTATTTCACCTCCATTGAGTTTGATTAAATCCCCAGAGTTCAAAAAAAAGCTACTGATGCAATGGCCACAATTGGTTCCTTAATTGACATGCCCAAGGATCAGACAAATTGCAAATTCTTGGTTGAGAAACTTTTAGTCCCTGCATACAACATCCCTGAGAGTGAGATGGTGTGTGAAATTGTATGTCCTACATCCCCATGATATCATGACATCTATGCCTACCTTCATGAAAACATCTTACCCACTGGCCCTACCCACAACCAAAAAAATTAATTCATCCAACAAAAATCTTGTTACACCATCATAACTGATACCCTTTTTTGTTGCGGATATGATGACACTCTTCTTTAGTTTTTGAATGAGATTGAAGCCCACACTACATTGGTAGTACATAGCAGTGTTAGTGAGGTCCACTCCAATGACATGGCCTTGGCTAAGAGGATTCTTAGGGCTAGCTACTATTGGCCTACACTAGACCATGATTCTTGTGACTTTGTGAAGAAATGTCTACCGTTCCAGCAACATGCAGACCTGATACATGTTCCTGCTCAAGATATGTAGCCCATTTTAATTTCATGGCATTTTTCTTAGTGGGGTTTGGATTTAGTTGGCAAGATATACCCTCCATCATCTGATGGCCACACCTTCATTATCACTGCCACTGAGTACTTCACCAAGTGGGTGGAAGCAATGTCACTCTCTCAGATAATAGGTACTTAGATATACAAATTCATCCTTTACCACATTCTTTGCAGATATGGTATTCCCTTCAACATCATTTTTGACAATGGTAAGCCATTCAAAAACCAAGTTGTAAAAGAGATATATGACCCCTTCCATATCCAACATCGGTGGTCCACACCCTATTACCCCTAGGGTAATGGATAGGCGGAAGCCACTAATAAAACTTTGATTAAGATCTTGAAGAAGTTTGTCAACAACACTAGTTAAGATTGGCACCTCCAAATCCATCTAGCTGTTTTGCTTATCATACATCCATTCGTACCCCAACCAGTGCCACCCCATATTCCCTAGTTTATGGTTCCAAAGCCATCTTTCCAATTTAAGTTGAGATCCCCTCCTAAGAATATCATTGAAGAATCTCATCATAGAAGAAGATAGACAAGTTCCTGGCTTGGCTCGGTTGGAACTCCCAGATGAAAAGTTGATAAAAGCGTACAACCATCTTCAAGCATATCAAATCACCTTAAGAGAATTTACAACAAGAAGGTTCAACCATGTCAATTCAAGATTGAATATCTAGTCTTGAAACAAAATGAATGTACACAACAAGACCAAGACAAAAAAGGAAAATTTGAGCCTAACTGGTTCAGTCCCTAAGTCATAACAACAAAGTATGAATGGGGGCATACCATCTTGTCACACCTAAAGGGGGACCCCTTGAAGAGCCTATCAATATCATCCAACTAAAGAGGTTTTATATTTAAATTAGTTGGGACATCTTATCCTGCTAAAATTAGAAAAATCAAAAAAATAAGTAAAAAATTATCCAAAATATTAAAAAATAAAAAAATCCAAAAATCCCAAAAATAATAAAGAGAAATAAAATAGTCCTATATTGAAAACTACCCTTGGTGATGCCTTGGATAAGTACGGTTGGTGGAAACTTGGCAACAGGCACCATCCATAGAGAGATTAATAATTATCTACCTTGTGCCTTAGTTACTACATGTTTCCATCAATCCTATCATCCTATTCTATTGCTTCACCCATATTTGGTCCTTGGTCACTTGGTCACTTGGTATGTTTTGATTGAGCATTGGATGATCTACATCTGCTATCGATAATCCTAAGCTTTTTTATCCTAATATGAGCTTGTGTCACTCTCACTTCATCATCTTGAGTCCTCCATCGTGTCGGTCACCATCGTTCATCACTTTGTTGTTTCAGTCTTTTGTCTTTTATCATTTTTCTTTTCTAAACTACATTTCCCCTGCACTTTCACGTAGGCAAGGTTGATCATTCGATCCTCCCGTGGGGCATTTTTCCATCATGTCTAACATTTTTCATCATTGGTCTCCATTATCATCTTTCTATTTTATCCATGGTCTTTTCTTGAACTACAAGGGCTTTGTGCTTTCACGTAGGCAAGGCTAATCTATGATCAGCCCCCGAGCCCCTAGGTCTATAGGGTATGTTAGTCTTGTGTCTTGTGTTGTGTCATGAAATGTGTCCCTATATAGCTAGTTCTTAACAAATGAGATCCTCTAGTACTAGGAGATCTGGTTAGTATCAAATATTCTATGTCATTAGGGTCATTTTAGTTTAGTGAATCATAGTTGGTCTTATAGGATGCATCCTTCCTAACAAACCTCATCAATCCGATCCATCCCTTTTGATCCTATGGAAAAGGATGTTTGAAATTGATTATGATCTTTTGATGCTTTTTTCTTTTGTTTATCATCTGAGCTCCCTATTATAGCTCATGAAGATCACCATGATCTATCGTATTATGGTGTGTTTTGATTAGTTAACATAGGAACAAATTTTGATCTTCTTTGCTTCTTGTTTCCTGCTAGGTTTTCTCATGTAGTACCTACCAAGGTCCCTGAGATTTTGTGTAATGCTGGGGCATCCCTTTTGTGCTTATGGTTATCCCAATGTCTAGCCCAACTAGATTCTTTGTCACTTTGGGGTGTTGGGATAACCTTCTTATTTGTTGTGTTTGTTTTATGCATTATATGCTAACTTTCCTTGGTTTTCCATACCCTCCTACTCGGTGTCTTATTCTATTGTAAAAATTAGTGCTCCAAAGCTGGAAAATCATATTAGGATTGCATTTCATGATCATTTTTGTTGCATTACATTCATCACTATACTATGACTTATGATTTTGGTTGTGAAAATATTTCACCTTCCATCTCCCATTCTTTTCAGGATACTAAGGTTTCTTGATAGGTGCACAGTTACACATCTCCCATTCATTCTATGCCTATCATCTACCTACATTCCCATGAAGGTCCGTATTGACACTTATGTTAATATTTTATTGCATTTCATGATAAGTTAAAGAAGTCCATTTATCATTCACATTGCATGATACATTATAGGTTCATTACATTTTATCCCACATACATATTAGATTAATGATGCATCTTAAATTCATACATTAGTTTATAACATTAACATATTACATACATCACCACCTACATCACAAATTGTTAGGTCCATAAAAAATAAAGACATCAATCATACATTTTGCATAATACATGTCAGTCATCACACATAACATCCATCCCATCCATATAAACCTCAACATAAACCATCATAAACATATACATGCATTAAATCATCATGATCATCATCTATCAAATCATAAACATACACATATGCATAAATAAAATTATTCATCATACACAAAACATGGTGTCAATAAGGGTTGTTGCATATCATATATAAATATCAAAATCAAATGTCCATCACATAGTCCATAATAATTTCCATCAAATACATGTCCATCGTATAAATCAAAATCATGGAATAAAGTATAAGTACAATGATCTAAATCACATATATTTGTTGCTACTTTGTAGTGTCCATCCACCTTGCACCTGTCAAAAAATAGTAGCCTACCACTTGCCAAATGATCTACCCACATCTGACCTTTGTGGAGAATCAGGCATCGACCCTTTGTGAGGGAGGATCCCTTGTGAGTCACTATATCCTCAGGTCCATGTCCCCAATGACAGGGATGGCATGGGAATTTGAGGTGCCTATTGGACATAATGAAATGTACATTGTGTCAGATCTAGAACTAAATGTTGATAAGCAACTATCTAGAAGGATGACTCCCTCATATACTCATCTCACTCCACAACCTAATATTGAGTGATATTCCATTCATGTTGATATCTATCCCAATCCCTAGTGATGAATCCCCTCTTGTGTCCATGCATCCTGTGCCAACCTCAACTGATCTCTCTTTGCTTCTAGTTGTGACACCTACTCTGTGGCCCTATCCCTCTCATCCCGCATCTATGCCTGCATGACTTGTATTTATTCATGTAGTCTCTATACCTTTGTCCCTATCTCACCACTACCACTATGTAGTGTTAATATCCATGCTAGTATAGTGTCCCTCTCCCCCTAAATAGTCTAAGCCTATGCCCGAGTAGTGTCCCTCTCCTCCCGCATTGCTTGTGCCTATGTCTATGCTCTGTCTATCTCCCCCTAGAGGGCCTACACCTCTGTCTATGTTGTGTCCCTCTCTTTGTACAATCTCCAACTGAGCCTCTATTGTGTCTACCCTCGCTCATGTCGCACTCACATCCCCAAGTGTTGTAGCTACCCTTTCCTTGAGCTTAGTCCTCTCCCTCGGCAACCCTATGATCTGTACCTTCAACTCCTTCACATCCCACTCTACCTACTTCCCAATCTCTACTGATGTCTGATCTACTACCCCTCTCGGCTCATGTTGTCCCCTAGCCTATAATATGGTCATCTCTACTTGTAATCTATCATGGTCCCAACTCACCCAAGCTATCTAATCATGTATTCCATGTACCTCTACCCACAAGCTATCTCTCTCAATCTCTACATCCTGTACCTATGAGGTCAAGAGAGTCATGATGAATCCGTAATCCCTTTGTCCCTTTTCCTGAAGTCTATTTGTCTTAGCCCCAAGTCTGACCACCTCAACCTCTACCACTCTCAGTCTACACTCTATCATTTGTATCCTCACCTCGGCTCCCCTCAATAGTACAACAAGGTCCTCTGGTGGTACATATGGGATCATCACCAATGGATCCACCTCCAAATATTCCACATCCACATCCATCTCATCCTCCTGAGGCTCGCACTTCGAATCTGCCCTGAGCATCACTTGAACTCTCCTCCTCTATGCCCTTGTCTACTACCCTACAACCCTCACCTCCCGCCTCTGACTCATCCCTCTCATCTGTCACCTTCATCTCTAGCTCATGCTCTTGCTCAACCCTGCTCTCTACCCAAGCTCTCCTATGTTGTCTCCTCCTCCTCATTGCTCTTGTTGGTTGTCTTGTGACCCTTTCCCTCATTTGGTGACCTGTAGCTCCCACCTCCACCTTAGGCTCCTCCATCATCTTCACATCATGCCCCTCCCTCTTCTATTCAATCACCACTTGTTCCATTGTTTGTTGTCTCGCCCTCCTCGATGCCCTCACCAATTTTTTTGTAGCCCCTACCTCCTCCTATCCCCTCTCCTATTATCCTACAACCACTGCCTCCTCATGTCCTCTGTCTTGTTGACTTGCCACCCTAACAACCTCCTAACCTCTCCTCTATTAGGCTCTCCTCTCCCTCTCCTCTCTACGACCAACCTCTGCTTGTCCTTTGATCCGAAGCCCAATGCCTCTATAATATGCACCTCAGGTGTAATCCTCTTCCACCACACATTATAGAACCATTTGGGAAATCAAGGCGTCACTCCTATCACCTCCTCTCATCCCATCCTCTCTAGGTAGGGTACTAGCTACTGTGTCATCCACTATGTCCTCACAAACTATGTGTCTATCATCTCTCCTAATGGCCGCTCACGAGAATACCGCCTGAACAACTCTTGTGTAGGAGGAATATCCAACTCTAGCCCAAACTGTCTCATAACTTTATCTAGTCTATGGGACTCTAGTATGTGTGGCTCCCTCCCCAGTATATAGTGCACCTAGTGTTGAAGTAGCCCCTATGTCTCGCCTCCTCTACCCTCCACCCTATGAATCACCAATACATGTATGGCTACCACACTATGTGCTCATCCCGTAAGTCATCTATAATCCTCCACCTATGTAGATTCCCCATGCCCTAATAGTGTAGTATCCAACCATACTTTATCTCATACCACCATGCTATGAGTGCCATCTCATCCTATCTCCCTACTCTCACCACTCTTGATCTGGTCACACTAATGTGTTCCTAGGCCCATATCTACAATAAGATCACTTACATCATGCTAAGAACCAGACGATAGCATACAAAATGCATGTCCCTATATAATTATTGTAGCATGCACACCCCCATGCAAACCAACCCTCTCTACCCTCGACAATATGTTGAATCACCTCCATATATTGTAGGCTACAGAAATGCCTGCTCCTATTTGGTATCAAAATACCGCTGATCAACCCACACAAATATAGTGGTATTGGTGGTACCCTCATTGACAGGCACTGATCCACATCTAATCCCAACATCTACACTAGCAAGTCATCCCATCTAAATAACACATTTATCATCTCATCCAACTCCTATCTCGTCAATGTCACATCACTCACTAGGCACCCATCTATGGGGAAACTTAGTATATGCCAAATGTCTTCAAGTGTTGCTATCATCTCCCCTATCGGGAGATGGAATGTGGAAATTGATGAGTCCCATCACTCTATAAGCACTATCAGCATAGATCAATGTGCCTTCACTATCGAATATCCATGCAGGTGTAACAATCCCTCACACTCCAATGCACAAAGATCTATATTCATGGACCTCAATGTCACCTGTAGCACCATAGACCACCTCTCTCAAGTTCGTAGACTCTCAAATCACTACATGCATACCACAATGCTATGCCATTCATTTCTTATTCCCTCTCATTTCTTGGCCCCAACTTATCTTCTAACCACCTATTCCCTCTCTCTTTAGTTGAGTTTCCCCAATTACCCCTACTTGTCATTTTTTTTTAATTTTCTTTTACCCCTAGGACTTCTACCCCTCTTGCGGTGGGCATGCTCCTTTCTCCCTTTCTTGCTAGGAACCACCATGGAAAGGGGTCACCCACGCTAGGGGGGCTCGCTTGGTGTGGGGCGGGTTTGCCCATGCTAGGGCTGGCTCACTCGCACCGAGGCGGGGCCGCTCACCACTAGGCAAGGCTACCCCTCCTGGGGTGGGATTGTCCCTACCCTATGGTGGGGTCATCCCTCCGAGGTCGGCCCCATTATTTTTTCTAGGTGGGCTCATCCCAAGCCCATGATCCTGGGGCCAGCCCGCCTTTCCCTCTTTCCCCTAGTCCATCTTAGGCTTCTATTTTTATTTTTGTTTGGGAAAATTTTTCCTCTAATTAGAAAAAACCCTTTTCCTTCCCCCATTGCATCTCACTAACTAGTTTACTTGCCCCATTGGTGAAATCCCAATTTCACCCCCAACACATTTTCCTAGCCTACCCCAATCCCAAAACCCATGTATTTAAAAAGCATCAAAATTTCAAAACATACTAAAAAATGTTAAAAATCATAAAAGAGGTTTTGGAACCTAACCTGGCATGGAACTATGCGCTTGTGGTAGAATGCCCACACCTTGTCTACCCGGTGGATGATGTCATCATCATAGTTGTCTGACATCTTCACCTCCTTGCCTCCACACCTTCTAGTTTCCTAGACTCCTCTCCTCTCTCTTTTCCTTCATTGCCAAGTGTGCAAATGAGGAATAGTAACTTTCAAATTACTATAAGTAATTTCCCCCTCATTTTTAAATTACCTTTAAGTGGGGGGTATTTTTTTCCTCTTTATTTAACTTTTTTAGGCTCTAATTAATTCTAAGTTTTTTGTGGTCTGCCATTTGCACACCATGTGTCTAATTGAATCCATTCAAAGAATAAATCTGCTTAGTTTTTCAAGCTCTATCTAGTGGTGTCTTTTTTTTCTTCCTATTGAAAAGTCACTCGAGGCCCCTTTTTCTTCCCCAACTACCCTCTCGAGCAGGCATATCCTACCATTTTCCTATGTTTCTTCGTCATAGTCATTCAGGCATATCCCTCCATTTCCCTCCATTTGGGAAGCTCATACAACTCCCATTTTGGGGCATTGTTTCCTGATCACTTCCTCTATTGAGTCATCTACATTTTATTTTTGTTCAAATGAAACACTATTATTCTAACAATATTTCAAAGACTAGAAAAATGTAGACATCTAAATTTGACCACCCTCATACAATCAAATTTATCTCTTTATTATTCTATCTTGTATCCTCTGTTAATATTAATTAAATTGATTTATTTAATTAATATTTTTCTCCTTGCCTAAAGTTTTCTAAAGTATTAATTTAACAATTAATACTTTATCCCTTTCCTCTCTAGATTAGCTAAATGCATCAATTTATTTAATCTAGTCATTTAGCCTTTTGAATTTAAAATCAATTCAAAATTCTATTTTTCTCTCTCATTGTCACATCCTCCATAATCCTCTTCTAATCTAGATTAGTTTAATTAATACATTATTAGGATGTGCACACCTGTAATCAAGGATTAATGTCGCATCCTCTAACTTTTTCCACTTGCTTGTAATCCCTCATTAATCATGAATTTGCACAACCTTAATCTAAATCACATACCATCTTTGGCATGTCCTCTAAGTCAACATGTCATAAGTACTTTCTTCATTTGGCATTGACCTCTTCTCCATGTGAATTTAAAATTCACATTTATTCTTTCTATGCATTTATCTTCTCCATGAAGGTTGGTGGAAAATTCTAAATTCTTCTCTTGTCATGTCACCCGCATGAGTCAAAGCCCTACTTTTTGGAGCTTTTTCTTATCCATTAGACAATCCCAAGCATGTGAATTTAAAATTCACATTTATTCTCCCAACTATTTTCCCCCTCCAATCAGGTAAATTTAATATTTACATTTATTCCCCCAACAACCTCTCTAATCCCCATGATGATAAGAGAGGAATTTCCAAAATTCTTTACTTGTCACCATCATTTTCACTTGGAGACAAGAAGTTCCTCTTTAAGGAGATCTCCCCTTCCAAGGTACTTTTAAAGTAGTTTTCCTTCTTCCACATCATTTTTCCTTCCACATCATTTCTACCCTTTCCATCTCATCATGTACTTTGCACACTTCATCCTCCACATGGAAAGATGTGAGGACTTGTGAGTCCTCAACTCACCATAGCCCTACCTCTTGGCCATGGTTGCTAAATCCTCTCCATTGAATATTTCTAGAGAATTCAATTTCTTCTATAAATACCCCCTCTTCTCATTCATTCTAGGACCTTATGAATTTCTAACCAACTTATGCTCTTATGTCATTCTAGCACTCATACTTGCATTCACATACTTAGCCTCCATTGTTGCACACTCTTAAGTTTTCATCACATCCATTTTGCTTAGTCTATCACATATCCACTTTTATCACTTGCATCTCCACCCATTTGCATCACTTTCCATCCAAGGAGCACATACATCAAGCTCCATCAAGGGCCAACCAACTCGTCAATTGAAGAAGCAAGGTAAAAAGTTCCATTTCTTTGTATTTTGGCTTTAATTCATTTTAGGCCTAATCTTGAGTGTTTGCTGGTGTTTTCCTTCTTGAATTTCATTCTATTTTGCATCTTTAGAGTAGGAAAATCACTTCACATAGTATTAAAATTAGAATGACCTATCACAAACATTAATATATAATTTAAATTTATAAGTTTTTTTTTTATGCACTGTTTTCTTGTAATATTTTAAAGAATGATATTGTTACATGTGGGACTTGAGAAGTGGTTGTGTGCACATAAAAATCATGTTAAGTGAATGTTTTAAACAATAAATTACCCAATAAAGATAAGGTGTGAAAATATTAAACAAACATAGAATCAAATGAAAATAAACTATGTTGATCCTATCATTGAATAGATTTTCCCAATATTTATGATTGAATATGTTCAATGTGTATGCACTAGTACTTTTGGAAGCATAATGACACTCCTAAGATAAACTAAGTGAGAGACTAGTAAAATGGCTATGTTTGAGATATATAGATTTTTTATTTTGGAGGAAGGGCTAGGATTGCAAAACATGGGGCGAATACAATTTCAGCTAGTGAATTTTGCTATTTATTCTTACCAATCAATGTTCCAACCCTATTGTCATTGCAATCCCTTGTATTTTAATATCCTAAATACCCCCATCCCTCAAGGGATGGAGATTCCTAAATTTGAGAAGTACAGTTGAAGAGGAGACCTATAGACTCACGACTTGTATTTTAATGCCATGTGTAAATAATACTTCCATCATGATTGGAACCTTCTAGAAAAACTATTCCTACATTCCCTTAAGGGTTCATGATGCGTTAGTGGTGTTTCTCTTTTCCTGATAATTCTATCTTTTCATTTGATCATCTTGTGAATCAATTCGTCCAAAACTGTTAGGCTAATATCAAATCAAAGGTCACTTTTATTGATCTCATTTGATGTAAGAAGGTTGCACATGAGAAGGTGACCAATTTTATAGCTTATAGTCAATCCCTTTACTCTCAGATCTCTTTTTTTATTACCTGATTCTAAAGTGTAGTGTGTTTGTCAAAAACTTGCAGCCAACACTACAAGATAAATGTTGCTAATGAAATATTCATCCTTCGCCCATCTATATTTGATTTGTGTGAGTAGTAGCAAATAGTTTCTTAGTATGGTATTCTTCCTTGTCCTCCCATTAGGATGGAAATTCATTTGTGTCTATCTTTGGTCAGTCAAGGAAAAATAGTGTAGTGGTGAACATTTTGTTTGTTCCCACTAGAATAAATGTTTTGTAGGTCATAATAGAATATTTACAAAATTATCTAAATCTTATAAAAAATTACTATAGAAGATGTTAAATATGGTGTAATAACTCTCTTATAAATCAGAGTACTTTTTGAGCCTTATCCCTAGTGGTATGATGCACAAAAGTTCTACCAATATCATTTGGTTTCACGACATGATAGTGAAAGATGTGTGTATCTTCGTCACATGATATGAGATCACATCAATAATTATACCATCTAGTTTGATGGTAAAAACAAGAAAACCAATAAATCTATAGAAATACCTAACAAAATAATGTACATTTACACAAATTTGTTTCCATCTCATTCTTCCAACCTTGTCAAAGTTACTTCTTCTTTTGATTTAACTCCATCTAAGTATGTGAATGTAGTTTCATTTACTTGTGTTAATCTAGATCATATGAATGCAATACCTAATATTACATTCACCTCATGTGGCCTACCTTTGAAGAAAGAGTTGTCTCCAATGTATATCCCTACTCATGTCTATGATAATGTTATAATAGGTGTTATGGTTGACCTCATGAGTTAGGTCAATATTATTATGGAAGAGACTCTTTTATAAATAATCTGCATTAGGAGAAATACAATAAATCATAGAATATGCTTTGCACACATGTTGGACTTCTTTTTATACCCATTGGTTCCATTTCTTCATCAATTCTTGTTGGACTTAAAGCCTTGGAAGTCCCATTTTAAGTGATACCCAAGTTTGACCTCTTTAGAGTTAGACTAGGCATCTGATGGCTAGTCTCTATGAATGTGGTTGGATTAGTTATCTATAAATGCTTGAAGCTTCCCCATGAGGCTACTATACATACTATCTAGGATACTAGATAAAGAAACCTAGTGTCACATGGTGAATTCTCCCTAGATCAATTTTGGCTCACCTCAATTGGACCTCTATCACCTTGAGGAGACATATTGTACATGGCTTATTTTAGGTATAAGGGGGCTTAATGTTTAAAGGTGGTTTTCCTCTTTCTAATTAGGCCATTTATTTGAAGGCCTCTTTACACGTTGTTGGCACCTTCTAATTTTTAAATTTGAAGTACCCATATTGAAACTTTTTCCTTTGCACACTCAGAAGTGCCCCTGAATTTTTTTTCCCAAGTGACCTACTTTTAATGGTCATAATTTGAGGCTCGTTGATTTTCATACAAAACCCCTTTGTGGACACACTCATGTGATGTATGTAAATGTGCATGTCAGTTTTCAACTTCCCATGATGAGTTTTGATAGTGTTTTGAAAAGTGAAGTTGGAGGGTTTTGACACTTTTCTGTTGTTTGTGAACTCCCAGTTCTGCAAAGTGGTCTCTTGTTCAAGCTTATATTTTGCAACTAGATGATTGTACTAACAAATAGATTGTTTCTCTCCATTCTTCCTATATTCATATACTCCTATGTCCATTTTTAGAGAATCATGACCTAATTTTCTATTTTTTTGAGATCTAAAGCAAATGGAGTTTGTTCTAATTTTACATCTTCATTTCCAAACATGTTTCAAGGTGGTCAACTTTGACCCCTAATATCTTTTGAAGATTAATGATTGAACGAAATCCCTTTTGGACACGTGCTCAATGTACGTAAATGATCTAATGTTTCCAGTGGCGGCTTCCCAAAATTTAATATGACATTGGATAAATTTCTCCTCATGATCTATTTTTCTGATTTGTTTATTGCATTGCATTCTTGATTCAAATTTATGCATGTCTATGAATTTCCATGACTCCTGGATGTCATTTGATCTCTTTCCCAGGGCAGTTCTAGAGCCCACTTAGTCAATTTTGATCACGGTGCAAAAATGCTAGAAAGCAAGTTTTAATGGCAACCCAATTCATCTTTCCACTTCAGATGCATATGCAAGCAACCTTAGATCAATTCAAAGGGAAACTTGTTTCGAAAAGAAAGAAAAAAATTCGCTGGGCCCACATGGGGACCCAACATGCATCACATTGTTGTGATGTTGTAAGTGTTAAAATGGTTGAATGGGGTATGAGAATCCATTAATGGCTATTTCAAATAATTTCTAGTTTGCAATGCATCATGTAGGAGGAACTCTTGAGGATAGCACTCAAGCATCATAATATAATAAGTGAATCACATATTTTAAATATTGATTCATGGCTTGTGAGTGCAATATTAGAAATTCTTGTCAAATATAAAGTCTTGCAGATGAGAGGGTTCTCAAACATTTGCATATATAAGCTCTTCACAAGTCTTTTCTAGCAAAGTATATGGGCTCTTCCATCAACTAGATGAAGGTGGTGTTTCTCCTGTATTTTCATGGGATGAAGCCATAGCATTATTTAAATCTTGCTAGGTTTTGGAATGGTTACATAATAGTGAGAGAGAAAATCTTTTACACTGGCTATTTTTTTTGTTGAAATCCCTTGATCTTTGAGATTCATGGAAGGTAGATAAAGGCTCCTCAAATACTTTATGTTTGCTTGATGGCATGAAGATTGAGTACAAATGATTGGTTTCAAGCAGTGGAAACAATTTTAAACTGCACAAAGTTGATCTATGCAAAGATTCTTTTGTGAAAATTTCTTAGGAAACTGCCCATAAGACACAAGAACAGGCCATTGAACGAGTCAGATGTCTTTAAGAAGTCTATACAAACAGTGCATGAGAAAGGAAAAAGTGAAGAAAAGGAGGTAGTAGTGAGAGTTACTATGGGATCAAGTCACAACACTCTTTAATATTGCTTCTTGTGTTGTTTTAACAACTATATTATATTTTGTAAAGCGAATCTTTTACACAAATTGAGATTGTTTGAAGATTCTTCTTTCTGTAGAAGCATATTTAATTGGGCATGCTTAGTAGTGTAGAAATACAAACACATTCATAGTGATAATCAAATGCTTTCCTAGAGGTGGCTCAATGCAAGAGAAAGAGTCAAGGCGACATAAAGGGAATGGACTGCAAGGAATTCTGAGGTTGATTCACTTGGAAATTGCAATGTGTTTTATTGTTTTCAAAGAATGATGGAAACACAGTTTCGGAAGGCTCAATGAATTTTTTGTGAAATGTTGGAATCAAAATAAAAAAATGTTGAATGTTGCAAGCACAATAGCCACCACGCCAAGGAGCTATGATTTTTCAAAATAGGAGGAAGATTTTGAATAAAATACCACAAGATTGATAGGACAATGTGCTAGCTGTTTATGCCCACAGTGACAATGTATTGTTTTAGAAAATTTGATCTCTACTGTTGCCACAACGTCAAACTCCAGGGGTCATCTTAATGTTACATAACAAATTCTTGCTCGGGCACAAGAAGCTAATGAGGGGAATGGCTTGCTACCATGGTGTTGGAGCACGATGTGGAAATCCATCCAAGTACGAGAAGGTCAAACTTGTTGCAACATGATAGGGTGACCATGGCATTAGCTAAGAGGAGAATCCAGTGCAAGTGGCGCCACTTTTGAAGCATCCATTGCTAATTAAAATGTGGCAATTTGATGTTGTGAATGAAGTTTTAATAGAAGCACCAACGGCGAGAGACATTTTGTGTAGATAAAACTTAGCATGTTTCAAAATGTAGCCATTTTGTTTTTTTGTGAAAATGTATCAAAATTGTTTGAGATGGTTCTATTTTAACCCCAATACCTTAATCTCATTGTGTTGAGCTCAAATGTATTGTGAAATGTTGTGGCCATAGATTCAGTTACACCGACTTTTCCTTGGGAATGGATTATCGAAGACAGTAGCCTACAGGAGAGGATTACGTTTAGGAATGTAGAAGATATATTGCTTGCTGGAAAAGGCCATTATTTGTAATGGAGCAGCAGAATGTAAAGTGCAACAAAGTGGTTGAGTTTCTCTGATCGCATATCATTGTTATGGTTTCTTTTTTTCGTGTTGTATTTGAGAAAAAGAAAAAACTGCCTTGTTTCCATTGTGCATCGCTCATCGATGTCACTTCTCCCACTTTGAATCAGCAATAGGCGATATTATTTATCTCTCTTGAACCAATCACTAATAGGTTTTATCTTTCCTAAATGTATCAGTGATTGGCGATGAGACCAAGCTGAGTTGATTTTATCGGGCATCACTAATCAAATATTTTCATTTTCCTTTTATCTACGATGTGCGATGGTAACCTTGCAGCATTTGAATGAAAAAGCGGTGGTCCCATGGTCTATGGAAACATTTGATGAAGGATTTAAATGGAGGGAAGGTAAATATAAAGGTGTACAGGTAAATTTATATTTGTCCATTAAATGATTTTTAAAATCTTTCACAAGAATTTGGCTGCATTATTTCATCGCCATTATATTTCTCATTTCTCATTTTCTATTGGAGATATGCCATGGAGGCCTTGTGTGAAATTCATTTTTAACATTATAATTTGATAATGTTTTAAAGGTGAGTGAAAATTAAAAATGTGAAAAGCAGGTGAATGGCTTTCTACAACCATTTTTATTTTAAAATCTTCATAAAGATTTTAAATCAAAAACTTTAATTGTTGGGCATTTAAATTGAAAATTGGAAGGTAAAGTATTATATTTTCTCAAGAAAGTTGTAGAAGATTTCCCATTTAAAATGGAAAAGGGATTAAATGGCTTCATTTTAAAGCAAATGTTTTATTTGCTGAGATCAAAATATAAAATTTCAAGGTAAAAGCAAAAGAGATAACTACAGAAAGTGAAAGATGAACTAGTGAAAGGGAGATTTTTTTTTACAGCGAAGGGTTTTCCACAACAAGCAAAATATTCTTTTAGTTGCAAAGAAGGGCAAATAAAGGGAATACTTTTATGTTCCAAGTGAATGAATAAGTAGGAAAAACCTATGAATTGGGGCTTCTTTTCAACTGGTAGGTAGTTATTCATCAATGGACCTGTGTTTACCAGGTGTCATCTTCTCATGTGCATTTATGGTTTTTCTCTCTCCTTAAGTGTTGTTTTTTGCTCCATTTTGAGAAGAGTTTTTTTGTAATTAGACATAGAGAATACGGTAAGCTGAATATAGAACATTTTAGAGGTTTTGTTTTAGGTTGGATTCTATTAATATCTATGTAATTTTAATTGCAATATTGGCAAGATAACATTGAATAGTGTAATTTGAAGACTATTTTACTCTCCTATTTATTGGTTTTACAAATTATGAATAATATAGTCAAGGTTATCTTATTTGTCTCTATCAAGTTTAGATGGATGTGTGGCTCTATTCTTGTCTATTAATTCAAAAAATTAATGTAGGTTCTTGAATATGGCTGTAAATTTTTATTAAACTGAGGGCTAGGATTCTAATAAGAAGTACTGGTTAGGATATTATGCTAAAATACTATAATGTAGCACTTCAAAGCTTCATATAATGTTAGGTGTTAATATTGTTATCATATTATGTGGGTGTTTAGGTTGACTTTGTTGCAATAGATAAAGTACTGATCTAAGTAGGTTATTCATGTTACATTATGTTGGTTTATTCAACTACTTACAAATTTAAATCAAATTACTTTTCAATCTCAATTTGTTTGTGTGAGAATTTTAATGAATTATATCTCTCATTTTTAAATTAGGCTTTACTCTAGAGGTCAGTCAAGCCTTTAGAGTATTGTGTCTATTAAGCATCTAAAGGAGAATCAAATGTTTATAGTATTCTAGGTACTTTGGCACACAAAAATATTTGTAAGCATACTATTGGGGAGACCCACCTTCATTTAACAGAGCTAGAAGTGTAGGAGATTTTAGTCTTTGACTAAATCTTCTTCATTGGCCAAATCCATCTTTCAGTATAAATATTAGAAAGTGGATTTTCTATAGGATTCATTGTATATGTTGATTTGGGAACCAACACATGCAAAATAGCACACTTCATCCTCCACCCCTCTAAAGGGTAAGGAAAAGAAAGATCTTTCCCTTATACCATATCCCTCTACTCCTTCTTTTGTTTCCCAAATTTTTGTGACATCCTTTTTTTCTTCTACTATTCCTAACATAAGAAAAGGAAAAGCACCCACATTGTGGAAGTTGAAGCATTAGGTTTTTAAACTCCCAGTTCTATCAATAGTCCCCTAGCCCACCCTCTATGATAAGGGGAAGTTTTTGCATTGAGTTATTCTCATGTCTCAACATTCAAGGCCTCCCCCCATTTCTCCACCTACCCCAAAGGTAGACAAGGGAAATAGGACCACTTTCTATATATCTATCTCTCTTTTTTTCTTACTACCTCCTCATGTTCTTCATTAGGAGTCTACCCTTCCAATAGTAATAGTTATGGAGGCTACTCCTTTGGTAGAATAGGAGCCCCTAAAATCTTCTCAAGTTGCACCTTCTAATTCCCATAGCCACCATAATTGACTTGTGTGAGATGGCAAGCACTGGTGAAAGGCCTTGGCTATGGAGTGTGAAGCTTCTAAGAGGATCAAATAGCAGTCTTCTCTTTCTACTTTTTCCACTTCTTGTTCCATTTCTACTCTTGTCTCTAATTCTCTTTCTACTTTGGTTCCCATCGCCTTCGTGATTATTTTGTATTTTTTCCAGATCCTAATGAATCTCACCTGAAAAGGGTGTAGGTGTTCATCACTCCTAAAATGTAGAGTTGCCTCTTATAATATCTCTTATTGATCTTACTCCTTTTCTATAGCCCAATGACATGTATTTTACAAAGGTGGTGTCCTTTGTGACTTCGTCTTCTTCTCCCTCTTCCACTTTTGTTATGAGGATTCTGCATTCTCTACTAAAGCATAAGTTGGAGAGTAACCTCACCTCACCCAATTGTTGGAAAAATTCTTCTCCATATTTTGAATCTTGTTCCACCTTGTCTTGTGTTGTCCTCATGAGGAACATGACACCACCCTCACTGAAGTTTGTCACTACCCCTCTTCTCAAGGTCAATAGTGACTCTTGGGTGTCTTGTCCTCCTCCTGTCAAGTCACATCATGTCACTCCTAAGTATATGTTTGAATTGTTGGAGTAAATTATAACTTTATCGTTACTCTTTTCTATATTGATGAGTCTAGTTTAGCATGAGCTTGGTGAGGAACAAATCAAGGGGGATTTTTCCTTATATATTAGTACAAGTGAACCAATTGGTAGCACCCTATCTATCCTCCCCTATAGGCGTATCTTCCCTCCCCTTATTATGATCTATATTTCCTAGGAGAAGGATGATCTACTAGAGGTGTTGTACTAGAGTGGTGCCTTCTTCATCTTTAGATTGACTTTGTGTGTTTGTTTATTTTCTCTTGTGCTTGTATATTGATGTTTGTGTTCTCACTTAGAGGACACGTGCTACACTTATAGGTGCTTGGATAAAAAAGAGAAACTCTATTGTACACTTCTTCTATATGTATAACTATTCTATATATTGTAAACTTTTCTTTTTCATGTTGGGAGTGATGCAAAGCATTGGGGAATTCAGGCCTCTTCCATGTTGACCAAATTTCTACTTTTTATTTATTCTTCATGTGCTATTCTTCTCATTCTAATCTATGTTGGGGGGATTTGATGATAATTCATATATATTATATTATATTTATCTATCTAGATCTATGAATAGTTTTGACCCCAAATAATTAAATCCCAATGTGATCTTGATTTATTCATCTCTACTTTTCTCCTTGTGATTTTGTGCTTTCTATTTTTTTTCCTTGAATTATAACAAATTCCATGACTACATTTCCCTATGTCTCTCATGCCACGACATCTATTTTTAATTTTTCTTCTCCTTAGAATGGCCTATTCTCCCATGTGTATCACAAATGATTCTAATATGGGGCTATCATATATGCTCTATTTTAAAGAAGTTTAAAAAAAAAAAATAACATATATGTCTCAATGTCTTATATCTCATCATCTAGCTAGGTGCAAGCTGACTAGACTTTTTTGGTCCTTTCTGTGTCTATCCAATAACATAGTTTTTAGCATCCACAAGCCTATCTAATTAACGTATGATCTCTAGCCTTGCTAGTGATACATATTAGCACCCTCTTTTAGTTGATCAGATTATGTCATCCCATGTCTACTAAAATTTCATCATGTCTATTTTTTTGCTTTCTTTCCTAAAATGTTTATTTGTAGCTAACATGTTTGTGGTGAGATTGTAGTCAAATTTGTAAGATGAAAGACTTGTGACCTCTTCACATCCTGGCTCATATTATCTACATCGTATTTACCAAATTGAAGACTTGTATCATCTTCATCCTAGGTATATTCTCTTCATCCTCTTTCTACTTTAGCTCACACATGTTAAGATAAATATGCTTTCTAAAGTGGGGTAAAAATGTAATGTCATAAAATTGTACCCCCAATGCAATTTCACATTACATAACCTTCACCTTAGCCTAATAATGACTATAATATTGACCCCCTTTTTCTTCACCTTCATTTTTTTCCTTCAGCTCTTTTCTTTCAATTGTTGAGGCAATTTTTATCGAGGATGCTTCAATGATGTGTAGATGTCTATATGATTTTTGAATTTCCTGATAAGATTCATGATCTTGTTTCCATAGAGACATTACACTTATGCTTTCCTATGAAGCATAATACCTTTATAGTCATAGACATTTCCAAAAACAACCCCCTTATAGGAAATTATTTATTCGAACTCATATTCTTCCCTCTCATTCATTTTCATTCATTTAATATCTCCTTTAACTTCATTCTTGCAATGTCAATCTCTCATTCTACAATTTTCACTCTTGTATTCTTGCTATTTTGCATCACTTCTACACCATTGTTGTCCAAGCTTGTTGCACATTCAAGGCTCTCACATCTCTGTCTTTGCATTACACTATCTTTTGGCTCCTCAATCTCATTGGAAGGAGGGTAACATTTCCTTATTTGCATTATCATTTTTACTTAAGTAGCATATTGATGTCTTGCATGTTCTCTTTCTTTATCTTGTCATTTCGTACTATCTATTGTCTATTTCTCTATCTTGTTGTCTCTTAGGTTCTTCATGGAGGTGGACACACCAAAATTGGGGTTTAAATAAGGAAATCCCTTAAAAACACTTCAATTTTTTTTTATTATTTATGTGTGTACAAGTTGTTCATGTGGAGCTTTGTGAGAGGCTTCATAGTTGGACCACCTATGAGTTTAGTCTTTACATTCACCTTTTATCCTTTTTTTCAATAATCTACTTACTTGTGAATTTAGTATTCTTCTTGTTGTACTTTTTTTAATTTATAGAATTCTCTTAGATTAGTCAAACTGTCAAACTTCATTTCCCATGTCATTAGTAGATCCTAAGTGTTTTGGTAGATTAACTCTATTTTTTATTTGTACAAGACTACAACACACTGTGTGGATGTTTGCATGTTGTATTGTCATTCTCTAGTTGTGAGCTAGTCTATTTGTCTTTTAGACCTCTGAGGTCTACTCATTCCCTATCCTAGCGACTCAAGAGTAGTGAATCTCACCCTCTATAATGAGTAATTCCATACAAACCCAATAATTCACCAAAAAACACACACTTGAAATTTGTTATTTATCTTAAATGAGTTCTTGACATATTGTCAGTTATACCAATCAAGAGTGTTAAATTTTCAAATATCCTTAAAGTGTTGAACACCCTTCTTGCAAAGATAATTAGATTTTTTTAAAAGATAATGGCTAGAGGTTGATCATGGTAATGAACAAGTGTTTCCACCAAATAGATAAAGTAGAAAAGCTAAAGCACTATAGGGAATCCCACCTCTAGTTCACTAATGTGTAGGCTTGTTGCTAAGACTTTTAGATTAGTTATAGGGGAAATGGTGCCTCGATACAAAAGAAAATTGCAAGGAAAACCTTATCCATGCATTTAACTCCTTGACACATTACTCGTAGTAGAATGAATAATTCCATGGTGAACAAGGATTTTCAAGTTTTCCTCTCTAGATACAACCCTTATTATCCATTTAGCTGATAAATCTAGGTCCCTTATATTTTGGGATGCACTAAGCCTAACTCACCTTTATATTTAGGATATATACAATGCATCCAAGATGTGGTTTTGAAATTGGCCTTACCATCCCAATTTTTCCATAATATCTACCAAATAATTTGATTTAAGTCTTCATATCCTTTTTTTGAGGGCATCAAACATGAACAATAATAAATGTGAGAGGCCAAGAATACCTAATTAACCTCTTGGATTTTACTAGCAAGTGAAGGATATTTATTCCCCTAAGTAAATATTTTATTTTCAACTTTTTTATGAACCAATTCCACATATCTAACACCGTGACACACAATCTAAATGAGATGCCCAAGTAATGAGTAATCTTCCCATGCCTAATGTGCTTCCATTCTTGAGGATTCCATTGAGAGACTAGATTAGGTTTGATCATAAGAAATTTCATTTTATGATGACCAAACTTGTTGAACACTTGACATATTGAGAGGGTGGGTGAATCAGTATTCACTAAAATTCTTTAACTTCATCAACTTTAAAAATTCATTCAATGCATCATATTAAACTTGCAGTAATGGAAAGGAACATAGAAAGCATGCATCACATCAAGGAATAAAAGAACACTAGATTTATGTGGAAAACCCAAAAATGGAAAAACCGTGGTGAGAATTAGCTCACAATATACTATAACCAGTTATCAGATATTATTAAATGGCTCAATGCTAGGCGGACTAAGTTTCTAGAGGATTCATTGTCCAAAGAATATAGAAGAAATGACTCACTACCAAGATAGAAAAGAGAGTGGTTCTTTTCCAAATATTTAAATAATTATAATGCATCTATAGTATGTTGAAGAAAGTTCCAATTAGGCACAAAAATATCACTTTACACACTTCACTCTTCATCACTTATTGACCTCTTTGCACTCTACTCTACAACAGATTTTTCACACAATTATCTCAAATCTTTCATTCCATACATACATTCACATAAGGAATTAACCTTATATATACCACAACCTACAAATCATCAATTAGGTTGGCCTAATTAGATGTTTTGTGCAACACAACAACATGTTGGATTAAAAATCAACAACACATGCCTCATAGAATAAACCAAAATGTGTGACAAATAAAAATAGTTTGGTATGACCTATAATCACTCTCATAAGATTGATCAATACATACTTTAATTGCACACAACCTTAAACCTTTTAGGTCGGCATTGCTAGTGAAGTATTAATAGAATGAACCAACTATTCATTCACAACTTGACACATGGACCACAAAAACCCTTTCCACTTCCATCACACACACTTCCAACATCTTTAAACACATCTTCAAAACTACATAGCAAACTATTTTTCTATAGTGGAATGCAAAGCATTCCAACATACACTCTATCACTGTAACTTGGCCACTACAGAATCCAATACTCTACCAAAAAATTATCTTGAACTATGGAAAACCTCAAGTCATGAAACTTTGCATTTAGAATCTTCAAAAGCATACCAATATTACCTCAAAACTACATAACTAGATTCTTCATAGTGGACAAAACACTAAAACTACACTTTGGGACTTGGGAAAACATCCAAATCATCTAGCCTTCTTTGGACTAACACTTTTGTATCTCTACCATGGATTTCCATTAATAATGGGTTTCTATCAATAATAACACCATATACTATCATACTCATCAATTCTCATCAATCTACCCACTCACAATCTCTTCACATATCTTTCTCATGTTGACAACCAATAATATTCTAAATAACAAAAAAGCTTCCAACAATCTCCCCCAACAAGTTAGGTTTCCAATAATCTCCCCCTTTGTCATTGATGACAACACAATCTCAATGTTCTTAAGCTAATCAAAGTTTTCCCCATTAATATCAAGGGAAAATGGTTCTTAGTATCTAACTCTTCAAATTACTCCAACTATTCTCCCTTTTTGTAAGTATACATGTATATACATGAGAATAGTCGCACCTTATTACTTCACTCCAGTACTCAATACTTCTTAAAATAATTTACATTAGAGAGGCTCCCTCTAACAATTTTATCCAACAAATATTGACCAAAAATGTATTACAATTCTCTTCTCATACTTGTAACATATGTACAAAGAAGTAAAAAACTACATTAGTAAAACATAAATGTACACAATGAACTAGAAGAGGGTACAATACCCTTGTAAGAAACCTTCAAAGTCTAGAAGGTGTGTATCCCAATCATTCTTCCCAATCTCCCAATCCTTCTTGGTGAAGGGAAGAAGATTGTGTTGGCTCTCAATATGAACAAGGAGATTTTCTCCTTCATCCAAAGAAATGGGCACCAAATCCTTTTGTACCATCTTTTCTGCACTTGATACCACACTGGTCAAGGAGGTAATCCTTGCACTTACCAAATCTCTGAGATGACAATATTGCACAATGATCTTTTCTTTTTTTTCTTGTAGGTGGAAAAGTTGTCCATGCAAATTCTCTATTATTGTCCTTTTTTCACTATCTATACAACTTGTTAGATCATAGACACCAAAGTACTAAGCAATATGTGACTCTATTAAATCTATTGGTCCTTAATGCTCCTTGTAATAGTCCATTTTAAGAAAAAATGAAACAAATTTTTTTCTTCATTCAAACATTTTTGTGCATCTCTTACTTTTTCTTATAATTTACCATATGTACCATTTTATTTATTAGATATGTCAATCAATATCTTATCATTGACCTTCTTTTCCATCTCTTCCTCTAATTTTCTTCTAGATTGATAGAATAATCTTTTTTTTATGTTCTACACACCAGTTAAACAATCATCAATAACCATACCAAGAATACCTTTGTGTAGCACCTTGACTACTTCTTTAATCAACTCTTCACTCTTCTAGTGAGTTTGTAATATCTCCTTCCTTTTGGAGGCATGAAAAGCATCACCAAGTTGTAGTTTGTGTAGGGGAGAGATTTCACTCATGTCCACTTTCCCTTGTTGCATATATATATGCAAGAGCTATGCAAACACCATCAATTCAAGCTACAACTACATGTCCATCAAATCCTTTAAAGAATACCCAGAAGCTCCAAAGGATTCACCAACAACATTTGCATGTTCTTTTTCCTTCTTATCTTTCACATTTTATTTTTCTCCACTATTGAGGTAACATTCTCCAATATTCTTTTCCCCAATAAACTCTTCATCATCTAGAGGAGGCAAGTTTTCATCCTTGTATTCCTCAGACTTCTTTGGGTTTTCTTGATCACCTTCTTCCTTCTACTCTACATTTTCTCTATGTCAGAAGGGGGAAAATTTTGTTCTTCTTGTGTTTCTTCCTTCTCCAAGGAAACCTGTACATCATCATTCTTTTCTACATTCTCCTCTACTAAAAGGGAATTATCTATATTTGTGTCTTCTTGCATATTCCTAGACTCAGGCACATGCTCATGTTATGCACTATCAAGCTCAATAGTGCATTCATTGATTTCTGGAATAGATGTGTCATGCTTGAATTGTTCTTCATTTTTTGTAGGCATACTCAATTCCTTTTCTAGATTTGCATCCTTTTGTAGTGTTTTATTCTTCAATATTTATTTCTTTTGTGTCCCTTCTCATCAAGGTGCTAACTTTGTGGTTTTCCCTAAATACTTTGTTATATACTTGCAAAAAATTTTCTATGTCCTCATAAGTGAGGGAAGATCCCATATTCTCTAAGGAAAAGGTTCTTATTTTTGCATCTTCATCAAATGCTTCTTGCCTTCTTGCACTTAGGACACCTTTTACTTCATTTGACAACTGACTCTCAATTTCACTAAGATAGGTATTAAATGTTACCATGTATTTTACAATGGCTTATTCTATGGTGGACTTATTCTCATTGTTCTCTTCTAGATATTGTTCTACAATCTCTTCTAAAAGACAAAAGTTCTCAATGTTATTAAACAACACAATTAATTTTAATGGGCTATGCTCCCTTATCAGACAAGTCTTTTCCTTCTTCTTCCCCTTTCCTTTAGGAGACTTTTCTCCTTCTCCTGAATTATTTTCTCTTTTCCAAATAAAAAAAAGATTTATTTTTCCTTTCTACTTCTTCCTCACTTTCTATATCTACAATATCAACCTTTTCTTTCCTTGCACTTGTCTCTTCTCTAGATAGTTGAAGCATTTTCTTCTAGACTAATTTAGGTCCTCCTCCTCCTCCCCCTCCGCCTCCCCCTACCCCTCCGCCTCCACCTCCGCCTCCTCCTCTACCCCCTCCTCCTTCACCCCCTCCACCTCTACCTCCTCCTCCTCCTCCTCCTCCTTCAACCTAATAGCTCAAACTAATGATTTCGTAATAGATAAAACTAATACAAATAGTACTTTTGAATTTAGCTTAAATGTATAAAGTGAAATTAGCCTTGTAATCATTTAAATATTAATTCAATTATTGGCTAATGAATGATATCTCTAACAATTTCTCCCAAGGTTAAACTCATGTAACTTGTCACCCCACAATGTCTTTACATTATTACATTTCTTATATGAATTACACTTTATAACATATTCCATAAGCAATACACTATATATACGTAAGTGTATTGTATTCAACCAACACACTTTTTCATATGAACTTATATAATACTAATATTAATATAATAAAAAATGTCATTCAATTCAAATCTCTATACTTAATAGTAATCTTTTTTTTTTCATTCTAAACAATGTAAATGTACCTTCATCACACAATCTTTTTTTTAAAAATACTTATCAAAAAATAAAATCTATCAATAATCAATCACAATATAATTAGTAACCTACAATCAAGGTTGAAAGATATATTTGAAATGTGAAAAAAAAATTCCATATCAATAATTAACAAACCTACATAACCATGTTTTATTAAGGTAAAGCATATAATTTGAAATGTGAGCTAAAAAATTCCATATCAATAATTGCAGTGAACAGTAACCCATTTGATCGTAGTTAGTGTTGCACAGCTTGCAAATGTGCTTCACATTGGAATTAATAGGTGATTTGTGAAGATATAATACCATATACATAGCTATTTCAAGCACGCTTTGAACATAACTAACAAAATCTAAGCTTTGTGAGCGAAACAAAAGTTACCGACCTTTTCTTCCTCGAATGAAACATAGCAATGATTGAATGGTACCCTTGAACAGTAGCATAGAATGAGACAGACAAACAAAAGAAATCAAAATACACGGAATTAGGAACCAAAAAATATATATTAAATAAAAAAGGGGAAAACCTCAACAGATCAGAAGAAAGTTGGTCAGGCTGGCCACCATTGTTTTTAGGGATAATGGAAGCTTCTTGCCAAAGTAGAAGAACGTTATTGGCTACACATTTACAGCTTGCACCTACAAAACTGACCATAGTGGAAATTTTTGGGCAAGTGTCTTTAGCTGTGAGTTATTCACTTGTCTACATAAAAATGCAACTTGGGATAGGAGATCCTCTATGTGTGAGAAACACTGTTAATGATAAGGAATCTACGTGTATTTGAGTGAATGATGTGATGGAGGAGTAAAGACGGTACTTGCAATAAATGTAGATATTTTGCATTTTTGTCACAGTTATTCAGAGTGATCTGTATCCCACACTTTGTATCTACTATAGAATATTCCCCTTTTCACTCAGAATTGCTCTACTGTTTTTGTACTGTTCTTCCTGGGAATCTGTACTTGTTGTCAACGAATCCTTGGATTATTGTGAATTACTTCTCAGGGTGTGGTGCATTTTGCTATATACAACTGCAGAAAAGGACTCAGAGAGATGATAACCTCACTAGAACTTAGGAAAAAGCATACCCATACCACAAGTTGACTATAAGCATCGTATTGAGCTGGTTTCCAATAATTCTGATGTGTAAAGCTAAAGGCAATTTGATCACTAGTGCTTTGCCGATCATGAATTTAAAATACTAGTTATTATTTCCTACATTTTACTGTATATGATGATATTGAGTTGGTCTGTGGAGGGTGAAGGCCTATAAAAGGACCTAAAATCCTCGTGCTCTTCACAGATTTTTCTTCTTATTGTGCCGATTTCAATTTTGCATTAGGAATTTTTTGTTTGAGTACTCCAAAGACAGTTTTTTGTTTTGTTCAATGGCCTTTCCTCTCCAGCTTGTGGCGGGAATACTTGGTATGCCATTTAGACCATACTGCTTTACGAAATATAAATATAATCTGGATCGTTTAGATTTATGATCATTTTGCTAGTCAAATTAGAATTCAAGATATAGGCCTATGTACGGCCACAATAGAATTTGTAACATTTTCCTGGTTGATCTTAGAATGAAGTATGTTGTAGATAGATAGGACATGTATTATTGGTACTCTGTGTTGGTCAGAGAAGAGTTACGGAGGCTTTTGGCTTTTGCATAAATACAGTTTCATTCTCAAGCGAGAGTGAAAAGCTGATTTCTAATCAAGATTTGGCTTGATATAACTAGACACATGTTTCTATTCTGATGTTTATTCCATAAATTGCATTGTATCATAACAAGCGTGCCCTCCTTTTAATCCCTATTTTGATTTGCATTTACAATTTTTTCTACAAATTTCGTGCTCATTTGTATGTGCATGTTTTAGTGTAAATTAGTGGATTTTATTACTCATTTGGATTTAAAAGATTTGTGCCGTCTTTGTTGGAATTGCTACTCATTTGTATGCACATTGAGATTTGTTTGGGTGGTCAAGAACTTTGCCTTAAGCTGAATTTACATGAGAGTGCAAACTGATGTGAAACATAAAACATCATTATTAATTTTTCATGGTGGTCTGTGGTGCAGGAAATATAACTTCACTGGCACTTTTCCTCTCACCTATGTAAGTATTGCACTAACATGTGAACATTCACTATTGATCAAGGTAACGAGCTTATATATAAAAATAATTGGCTTTGGAAATCGCAGGACAACATTCTGGGGGATATACAAGCTTAAGTCTACCCAAGAGTATTCAGGACTTCCATATGTGTTTACCTTGTTCAACTGTTGTCTTTGGCTACTTTACGGAGCCCTATTTGTTAAACCACACAGCACTTTGCTGCTCACGATCAATGGTGCAGGCTTTGTTTTTGAGATATTCTACGTGCTGTCCTTTCTGGAATTTGCCTCCAAGCAGAAGAAGGTAACTCATTATGCCAGCTTAAGTTTGTGATTGAAGGCCATTTGGTGGTTATAAGCCTTGTCAATAGTGTCAATGCTTGACTAGATTCCATGCAAGAAGCTAAATATATAATTGTCATTTTTCTGACAAGGATTCCTTCAATATATGTTGCAGGTGAAAACAGTGCGATTAGCCATTGCAATGGCAGTTGCTTTTGTCATGGTTGTTACAGTTACAATTTATGCGCTGCACACATCCAGTGCAAGACAGTGGCTGGCTTAACGTCACAACACACTAAGCGTTGAACGCTTAGTGTGGGCCCCTCCAATCTACAGCCCCGTTTCCCTGTTTCCGTTTCGCTAACTACCAAATGCACCGGCCATCCACAATACGTCATGTCATTATCAATTATATCCTGGGTTCGTAGCATTTTTCGGGCTGTTGTAAGGTACCAGTGAACTTTACCTCGCCCCCGAGAATATAAGTTAATGTATTAACTTATATTGTTTTATTTTACTTTTTATTAGGTAGTTCTATTTTTAATTGCTTAATAAAATATATTGTATAGTTTTATATTATATTGTATATTATATAATGGTTTTTTATTATATGTGTTAAATTGAAACTAAAATTGTTTAATTTAAAATATATTTTTACTAAGTATATTATTTGAAATTAAAATTGTTAAAGTGGTTATTATTAAGTGTATTTATAAATGAATTATATGGTTTGTATTTTTAAGCAAATTAAATATTTATATTTTATAAAATTTATATGTTTTATTTTAATAAAATAAAATTTTAAAAAAAATTTAGATGAATTTGATTAGTTAATGTATTTTATTTTTTATTATTATCTTTTTTAAATTGACAATTCATCTATAACCACCAATTATTTAATCTTTTACTTGTTCTTTATTAGACACCTCTATTTTTAATTGTATAATATAATATATTATATAGATTTATATAATAAAACATATAAATTTTATAAACTATTTTAATTACAAGTTATATTCTTAATAAAAATAAATACTAAATTAAACAATTTGAATTTGAATTTAACACATTATATAAAATTTAACATCCAATGTTTTTAAATTATATTGTTTTACTTCTTCTTTATTAGAAAACTCTATTTTTAATTGTATAATATAATATATTATATAGTTTTATCTTATATTGCATATTATATAATGTGTCCACATCAGTTATATGTGTTAAATTAAAATTAAAATTGTTTAATTTAATAATTGTATAATATAATATATTTTATAATTTTATCTTTAACTTGTATTGTTTTACTTCTTCTTTATTAGGTAGCTCTATTTTTAATTGTATAATATAATATATTATATAGTTTTATCTTATATTGCATATTATATAGTGTGTCCACAATAGTTATATGTGTTAAATTCAAATTAAAATTATTTAATTTAATAATTGTATAATATAATATATTATATAATTTTATCTTATATTGCATATTATATAATATGTCCACAACAATTGTTAAATTCAAATTAAAATTGTTTAATTTAGTATTTATTTTTATTAAGAATATTACTTGTAATTAAAATATTTTATTAAATTTATATGCTTTATTGTAATAAAATAAAAATTTAAAAATAATTTTGAATAATTTGATTAGTTGATTTTATATATATAATGAATACTACGTTGTTATATTACATATAAATATTATAATATAGTATTTTAAATATTATATTATATATAATATTGTTATAATATAATATAAAATAATATGTTATATTATATATTTTTTTTTATTCAAGGGGTAAGCACTTTTGATGAGAGTTATGAACTGGAATACAACCATTCAACAATACCACCCCAATGGGGTTTCAACCTTGGTGGCAAAAACAACAATGCCACCTATAAACCATCACACCATGCCAAGCTAGATATGTTATATTATATATTGTATTATATAATAATATATAAATGTTATAATATATTATATTATAAATATTATACTGTTATATTAGATATAAATATTATAATATAATAGTTTAATATTATATTATACAAATAAGCATAATATAAATTTTGTAATGCATTAAAAAACCCATGTAGAATTATAATATTCAAACTATTATATGTGATGTATTATCACATAATATATTATATTCTTATATATAATATAATAGTTTAAATATATAATATATTAAATTATGTTTGTATTATATATATATTATATTATTTATAATATTATAACATACGTTATGATATATTATAAGATAATAATATAATATATAATATAAATCATAATAAAATATATAAATATTATATAATATAATAATATAATATAACATAAAAATATAATATAAAAATATAATATAAAAGTATAATATTATCATTATACTATATCTAGAAAAATCTAGTTTTATCATCTTCTTTTATTGAGGATTAAGCTATCATCAACCTTATAAATCCTATGTATTTAATTACTCATAATATTATTTGCAAATTATTCCTAAGGGATGAGGAACTCCAACACTCCAAAATACTTAGATTAATTTTGATGAAGGATTTTGTGGGGTTTCAAATCTTTGAGGTGGATAGAAAGATGTAACCAAGTAAGGTTCATGATTAAAATTCTCTGTAAAATAATCACCTAGACATTTTAATAGTTTTTAAGCTTTGTGGTTTGGAGATGTCAAAAAAGGCATGAATGTATGGGAAATCCCAATAACCTAAAATCTAGAAAACTTAACACACAACAGATTTCACAAGGATTCTAGGTGAGGTTTCAAGTACTGAGATTAGGTATTGTACACCTTATATAAAAAAAAATATTATAATATTGTAGATTAAATAAATATTTAGTGTGGTGCATGTAGGAGATGTGTTTAGCCACATTAGAAATTTAAATTAAATAAGATTAAATCATTTGTACAAATAAAGTAAAATAACAATACCAATACTTTCCTTTGAAATAATATAAAATTAAAATTTTCCCTCATATCTTTCTTTTAGCATAGTACTCTATCTTTTCTATAAGAATACATAGGATGAGACAGTTAACAATTATATTGTTACTACCTTGTCTTTTGGTTAAAATTTAGATTTATAATCACATGTTTATGAATATAAATGTTTATTACTATTTTTATGGGATCCCTTTGAAATAAATATTAATATTTTTATTAAATAATTTCAAGTACATTAATTTCATTTTATATTAGTGTGGGTTTGAAGGGTTGATTTTTTTCCCTATATATTATGTTACCAGTCTATAATGAATACCTAATTTTGACATTTTATTATGGAATGTAGGTACGTAGCTATCTTAACCAATTTTAGGAAAAAAATTTAAACTCTTCAAAAATTTATTTACTTGTTAAGTATACACTCATGAATTTAAGTCTTTTTATAAGGTTAGCATTTATCTATTAATTAGTTTTTTCAATTTACCAAGTAAAGATACATATTTTCACAAACCACAACAAAAATTGTTAGCCTTACCATTCAACCTATAATTTATAAATTTCTAGCCCCAAAAAAATTGTTGCTAGATAGTATATATTTTTATTTTTTAAATATGAATAAATTCCTTATACCTTTATTAATACATCTAAAATTGTGTCATTATAATAATCATGTTTTCCAATTTTACCAAGCAAGACTTTTTATTCATTTTCCCTACAATTTGACTAGCAATATAAATGCTTTAACTTAGTGTACACAACATTTTATTGAAATATATTTTATTAAAATTTTATGTTGGTTTCATTCTTAGTTTTGATATTTCCAAAAGAATAATTGTTTAAGACATTCACTATAATAATTAAGTTTAAAAATTTGATCTCAACCCCTTTATATCAATGAATTATGGTTATTTTAAAATAAATGTTAATATAATAATTAACATTTTTTAACTTTATAAAGTAAGAAATTTTATCTCCTATGTTAATGATTTAACTTAGCTTATCTATTTTTATATTTTCCATTCTATTAAATTCAAATATATAAAATAATCTAATAAAAAATTCAAATAAATGATATATTTTTAATATATTATATTATTAATTTAACAACATATTATAATATTATAATATATACACTATATAATACCTATGTAACATATATAATATCTAATATATAATTTTAATATCATTATAATATTATAATATATATACAATATATATGTAACATATATACCATCTAAAATATAATTTAATATATTACAACTAAAGTTATAACAACAAATACAATCCTTAACTTAATCATTTGTTCTTCTTACACAACAGTCCCACCTCATCAATAATTTCATTTCTAACTTTTTAAAACATAACTATTTTATAAATTTTTAACTTCACTGCCCTAGCTCTTGTTTATTAAATGCACCTATCTATATTACATTATTAAAAGCAAAATTTATGTCCATATTTTTATAAAGTAAAAAAATAGTTTACTATTAAGTGAATAAATAACTATATTCTTCTCCATTTTTTGACTTGTATATACATAGATATTAATATTTAATATTTAAATACATCTATTATTAATTTTCATTAAATTCATCTACCTATATTATGTTATTAAAAGCAAAATTTATGTCCATATTTTTTATAAAGCAAAAAAATAGTTTACTATTAAGTGAATAAATAATATATGTTCTTCTCCAAAATGTACTTTAACATTGCAAAAGATAAATATTTAATTTACTTTGAAGTAATAGAATATTCTTTATCATGTTGAATATTATAACAATTTTAAAATTATTCAAAACATTTACACCCACTTTTAAGAAAAAAGAAATAGAAAACATTCCATACATATTCATATATTGTACAAAATAGATATATTTCTTGTGAATACAATCATAATATTTAACATTTAGAGGTACATTGGTGGGCCCCACCATATATATATATATGGTACATTCCATACATATCCATATGTTGTACAAAATAGATATATTTCTTGTGAATACAATCATAATATTTAACATTTTAATAAAAATACTTTAAAATTGAGAATGTTATTATTCTTTAGAGGTACATTGGTGGGCCCCAACATATATATATGGTTTATATTTATAATCTTCATTAATAATAGATTAATAATAAAATAAATTTAATATTCTTTGTATTAAAAAATATATTTAATAAATTTAATTAAAATAGCATTCTTATATTTAGAAATATATGTAAAAGATGTTGATATACTTATAGTTAGAAAAATAAAATTTAAGTTTGTTACTAGTAATAATAAAAGACTATATTCATGACCTGAAAAAAAAGTAAAGAAATTAGATTTTTTTAGTTTTAATTATAAGTTAGACTTTTTTTGCCCCATCTGTCACTATTATGACAACTATTGAATAATATATGCTTTAGGTAATTATTAAAATATTGTTAAGTGAATATTTTATTGGTTGAACGATTAAACTTTTTTCTTTTGCTTGGAATGCTTAGAAACATTATTAAGTGCAGTCTAAGTTAAATTGAACTTATAATAAAATTAAATTATTAAACATAAAAGTTTCTAAAATTTAAAAGAAAAAATTATAAAAGAAATATGTCAAATTATTAAACATAAAAGAAGTTTCTAAAATTAAAAAAATTAACTATAAAAGAAATATTATAAATTTACTATAGGCCACTTGAAGACTGTGTGGGGTAAGCATGGTTCAAATTAGCTTATTCTTTAATCTATGCAAATATTTTAGAATTTTTTTAAAATTGTTTCTATTTATAAATCATTTGAGTGTTTTGTTACTTTAATTTTAATTTTAAATAATATTCCCCTAATTTTAAATAATATTATAGGGATACCCCCTATCTTTCTTCAATTCATAATAGAAGCAATTGAATTAGATAAATGAAAAAAAAATCATACTTCACAATTTTAGGAAGTACATAATTGGAAAAAATGTGAGGATTTATGAGAGTAATTTCAACCATGATGAGGGTATTTTAGGATAGATCCAACATGCTACTAGCTTTCTCACTCTAAATTCTTTTATTAATAATGGATCCATTCTAGGCATAGGCTTCTTGTGCACTTTCTCATACACTATGGAGTAAAACTTCACTTACCATTATAATTTCCCCCTCATACCTATTATAGTCTTCCCAAACAATTTTGAATTCATTAAACACAACTAATTAAAATATAACTATTCTATAACTTTTTGGCAGCTCTTGTTACATAAGAATTTTATCTTTCTTTCAATTTACATAAAGTAAGAATTAAAGTCAAATAAATTAACTACCAATGTATTCAAACTTAGAGTTAAAAAACATAATCTAAGTACTCTTTTATTTACAGACTAACAAATATTTCTTACAATTTTTTAATAACTAACCATAAAAATTTAAAATCTCAATCTAAGATTCTTCTTCACTTAAGAGTTAAATAACACAATTTAAATTTTATTTTATTTATTTATTTATTAATATCATGTTTTTTATGGTTAAAATATGTATTGCATTATTTTTATTGGACAATGTTAAGTGCATTGGTTTTAATATATGTTAGTGGGTTTGATGGCCTAATAATTTATTCCTTTGTATTCATCATATTATAAAATAATTTTGTAAAATAAGAGATGCAATGTTTTTTAGAAAATTAATATTTAATAAGATTAAATACTTGGTCGTTATAGATGAATTGTCAATTTAATAAAGATAATAATAAAAAATAAAATACATTAACTAATCAAATTACTCAAAATTATTTTTTAAATTTTATTTTATTAAAATAAAACATATAAATTTTATAAAATATAGATATTTACTTTACATAAAAATACAAACCATATAATTGATTTATAAATACACTTAGTAAAAACCACTTTAACAATTTTAATTACAAATAATATATTTAGTAAAAATAAATATTAAATTAAACAATTTTAGTTTCAATTTAACACATATAACAGAAAAAAATTATTTAATATACAATAAAAAGTAAAATAAAATAATATTTATATTTTTTTGTGACCCCCTTATATATAATACAAAAAAATAAATAAATAATATAAGTTAAAACATTAACTTATATAATGGGGGAGGAGGTAAAGTTCACCGGTACCTTATAGCAGCCCGACAAATCCTACGACACATTATATAATGGCTAATGACATGACGTATGGTGGATGGCCGGTGCATTTGGGAGTTAGCGGAACGGAGACAGGAAAACGGGGCTGCAGATTGGAGGGGCCCACACTAAGCGTTCAACGCTTAGTGTGTGACGTTTGGCCCAGCCGCAAGACAGTGGCTGGCACTTTAGGTGTGATCCTTTCCATCGTCATGTATGCCGCCCCGTTATCCGTTGTGGTGAGTTTTGAATCTTATTTTCCTAACCTAGATTGCTATGAGAAGTGTACAAAATATCCAAAAGGTAAAAAAATTCTTGTTTCTACCCAAAAACTAAAACCCTAACGTAATGTAATTAGCAGATGAATTCGTCCTTCATGAAAGTTGATGAGTTTGTGTTTTTCTTTGCAGGGAGATGTTATCAAAACCAAGAGTGTAAAGTACATGCCATTTTTAGTCTCCCTATTCAGCACCCTAAATGCACTTGTGTGGTCTGCATACTCTATAATGGCCAGTGATATCTTTATAGCAGTAATCTTCTCGCTCTTCCTAACGCCATTTTTGAGTATAGTTTTCATGTGATTCTTTCCAAGGACTGTGCACATTTTTTCTAATTAAATTATTCTTTTTTTTGCAGGTGCCCAATGGCATTGGTTTCCTTTTAGAAATAACTCAGCTCATTGTTTACTTCATTTACAGAAGCTCAGAGCCTCTCTTACCTGTATCTACCGAACTTTATAAACTTCCTGAAGCCAAAAAGATAGATGATGCATTCCATCTGCCTATCCATATATTGGAGGTGGACACCTCAAATGTTGCCAAAGTGGCCACACTGAATCTTGTTAACGAGGATCAAGTTTGATTTCATTCTCATTGGTCAATGATTAACGAGGTCTATACAGTGTACAACCTCCTCAGACAATCAGACTATTTAGTTGCATGAGAATCAGCATTAGCAGATAAAGAGGAGGAAGATGGCTATTTACTATTTAAAGATGGGTAGCTATTGGAGAGGGAAAATATAGAGAGAGTTTATCCCTTGGGGAGCTTGATTGTAAGATTTTATTTCCTATTCTTCAATAATGAACAATTATCTTTGGCAGTGCAATTCATTAAATTCTTCAAGTTCCATGGTTGTATGATTATGCATTTCTGTATGTACTTCATATCTTGAGATGGAATAGTTTACAGATCAGACTAATCAAACTGAAAAATATCTCATAACTATGCACTATAATAATAACATCACAGTACAACCTCATGTCTATAGATAGAAAGAAAATAAACAATTGTAAAGCAGAGAAAGAAGGCGACAAAGAAGTCAATGCTGAGTAGATGCTCAAGCCAATGGACGATGGGTGCATAAGCATCAAAGACATTTTAAGGAATAGAATAATAATAATGAAAGAAATTACACAAGTAATTAATGAGAATGCATATAAACTTTAACGATGGAGATTCGATTGCATTCACAATGAAAATGCAGGAACGATGTATTAGATGCAAAATGGACTTGACAAAGTAACCGATAAATACAAGAGACGTTTATAAAAAGGACATTGATCGCCCACTTCTCTTTTTCCAATGGAGAAAAACAGTAGAAAATCCCTTCAATGCGCACAGGTCTCTTAAAAAATTAATATATTCCAAATTGAAGATGCTTCAGTTGAAAAAAGAAATAATGTGAGAGAATTAATGGTCTTAAAACATAAGAGTCTCTTGACTTCCTACAAAGATAGATAGCATAATAGCACTTGCACCTATAGGAGGTTCAAACGAGATGCCGATAGGAAATAAAAGGAAAAGCATAAATGAATTGAAACAATACATAATTGGTTATATAAAAATATATAGACATAATGTAAGGGATATGAAATATTCCTATAAAATCGGATGAGTTATAAGTAGTCTATGGTTTATAAACTTGTAAAAATATAAAAATTTAAAAGTGGATGTTCTCATTTATTATTGAGAGAATTGGTTGTAGGAGCGATACATAGGTGGAATATGATACCATAATTTGTAAAAGCGAAAGCATGAAAGAAAAGTATCAACATCTTCTGCATATGTAAAACATCAAGTACAAATAAGACATATCTATAGTTAATAGAAGACATAATATCATTTGAATATCACATACGATAAAATTTACATAGTTTTGAAATGGATGTGTAGTACTTACTACCTAGGTACTTTTGGAATGTAATTTTACTGCTAGGCATGTTGCCTTGTTTGTATCAGTAGGTAAATAACATTTATCTCAGGAGGTTCACAAAAAGTAGCATGCTATCCATAGTTGGTAGAGGCTCGTAATCACATTACAATATTACACGATATACACATTTGGAAAACTAAAGCTTTTTTAGACATTGTTTAAATAGTTCTAGAATGTGAGTTTGGTGTCTGGAGAACCGCCTAATTTCCTGTAGGAAAGTGCAAAACGTAGCTAGCATGTCATAAGTTGAATGGACATAATTCAATGTGTCTTCCATTGATTGAATTTCAAAACCCTGCACACTATGTATGTTTGGAACAAGTGTCTTTGCTTTCTATGAGATTATTTATAGAAAACATCATTGTTGTCATCATCATCATATATATCTATCCATCCCTCTCCTCTCCATCTCCCTATAAATGGATGCATAGTTGATTTCAAACTATTACTTCTCCTTTGAGATCTATGTTGCACAAACAACATAATTTTCTAAATGGCCTACCAACTGACCTCATGTATTGCACAAATTTATGCAAAAAATAGACCAAAAATTATCATAATTACCTTCCAAAACTCTTCAACATACCCATTACACACCAAAGTGCGATTGCTAGTATAATATAATTTTAAATTTAGATAATTTGAAAAAATAAATTATTTAATTTATTATTATTATTATTCAAGAGAGGCTTGGTACTAAATGTACAATAAATTAGGGATTTATAATCCCAATGTTGTTCATTATTGTTCAATTTTTTTGTAGTATATATGGATGAACCTTTGCTTGGGTATTCAAACAACTTGATAGGGGTGTTGTCAAATCAACCTTTTTTTTAATTTTCTAGCCACTTTCAATTATTTGTGGAGTTTTTATCAAATGTTATACTTTGAAATTGTTTCTTAATCTATTTTTGTATGGAATGACAAGTTGTACCTAAGGCAAAGTGAATGTAAAATTTTCTCAAAACATCCATGTTAAGTCATAAATACACTTTGGCCTATGTCCAATGTATTTGGAACCTTGAGTCATGTCCTCATCATAGGGTTGGTTG
>VDFB02021511.1:0-17483 GCA_007258455.2 Sequoia sempervirens | reverse complement strand
GGGCAACAGTGTTCTCCAAAATAGATCTAAAATCAGGGTATCATCAACTCAGAAAGGAGGAGGATATCCACAAAACAGCCTTCTGAACTAGATATGGGCAATACAAGTCTATGGTTTTACCTTTTGGACTTACCAATGCCTCGACTGCATTCATGAATCTGATGAACAACATATTCAGAGATTGTTTAGATAAGTTTGTGTTGTTTTTTCCTTATGACATACTCATCTATTCTAAAAATGAGGAAGAGCATTTTTGACACCTTCAGATAGTTCTTCAATGACTGAGAGAGAATAAGCTTTATGGAAAATTATCAAAATGTACCTTCTCCAGAAAGAAGTGTAGTACTTAGGACATATAATCTCAGTGAAGGGAATTTCTGTAGATCCAGCAAAATAGAAGCAATAGTGAATTGGTCGGTACCTAAAAATGTTCATGAGGTCAGAAGCTTTATGGGATTGGCTAGATATTAGCGAAGATTTGTGAAAGATTTTTGTAGAATTTCCCACACTATCACATCTCTCCAAAGAAAAGGAAGAAGGTTCGAATGAACAGCGAAGTGTCAGGAAGCATTTGACACCTTGAAGGAAAAACTAACAACCGCACCAATTTTGATCATACCAGATCAAAATCAGCATTTTGTAGTAATACCATATGCATCCAGAGATGGACTAGGAGGAGTGTTAATGCAAGAAGGAAAAGTGGTGGCCTATGAATCTAGGAAACTAAAATAGTATGAACAAAATTATGCACCACATGATCTCGAACTAGTTGCGATAGTACATGCCTTGCAAATGTGGTGACATTATTTACTAGGGAAGACTTTCGAGCTTAAGTCAGATCATCAAGGGCTAAAATACCTATTTACTCAACCCAACCTAAATACACAACAAAGAAGATGGATGGAGTTATTTTCCGACAATGACTTCAAGATCAGCTAGATAAAGGGAAAGGAGAATAAAGTAGTTGATTCCCTAAGTTGGAGAAGGCACATAACTGCTATGGCAACTATCCACATAGATTTTAGAACGCAAGTTCTGCAAAAACTAAAAGAGGATGACTATTATAATCAAGTACGAGAAGCTCTTCGGATAAACTCACAAAATTCTAGTTATGAAGGATTCCAAATAGAAGAGGATGGACTTTTGAGATTCAAGGGTAGGATGTACATTCCAGATTCATCAGAATTAAGGAAAATGATTTGGAAAGAAACTCACACCTCACCATATTCAGGTCATCTTGGAATAACCAAGATGTTAGCAGATGTGAAACCACTATATTTTTTGAAGGGAATGAAGAAGGATACAGATAGGTATGTTGCAGGATACTTCAAGTGTCAGAAGGTTAAACTTGAACATCAACATCCAGTAGGGTTATTACAACCTCATAGTATACCGGATTGGAAGTGGAAAATCATAAGTATGGATTTTGTAAAAGGGTTACCAACAAGAAGGAATAGGCATAATACCATATTGGTGGTAGTAGATAGACTTACCAAGGTGGCACACTTCATACCAAGAAATTTGACAAATGGGGCTTCCGTAATTCCATAAAAAATTGTACAGGAAATATTTCGTCTACATGGAATATCAGAGAAGATCATTTCAGACAGAGAAGCTAGAATAACATCAAGATTTTGGCAGACACTGGTTTTAGCATTAGGGACACAATTAAAAATTAGTACAGCTTATCATCCTGAAATAGATGGTCAAACAAAAAGGGTTAATCAGATAATGGAAGATGTCCTCAAAATGTATTGTATGGATAAGAAACATAAGTGGGAGGAATAATTTCCTTTGGTACAATTTTCCTATAGTAATTTATATCATTCAACTATTAAAATGGCACCATTTGAAGCTCTATATGGTAGGAAACACAAAACTCCAATCAGTTGGAATAGGATAGAAAACAGGATTATTTTAGGGCCAAAAATGCTCCAAGAAATGGAAGAACATATAAAATTAATTAGACAAAGGCTAAAAGAAGCTAATGATCGTCAAAAGAGTTATGTTGATGTAAAGCAAACTCCAAGATAGTTTGCAGTGGGAGACAAAGTCCTCTTGCATGTCAAACCTCATAAAAGAGCTCTCAATATAATTTGGAAAGACTTCAAAGCTCACCCCAAGATATGTGGGACCTTTGGAAGTATTGGAAGTGATCAATCCAGTGGCTTACAAAATTTCTCTACCACCAGCTCTCGCTCAATTGCACAATGTGTTTCATGTTTCCTACCTTAAGAAATATTTCGCTAACTTTGAACATATGATTGACTAGAAATATTGGTAGGTGCAGGATCCAAGGGTGATTACTATAAAACCAATTTGAGTGCTCGAGACACATAAGTTGCACTTACGTAACTATGAGATGGTTCAATGTAAGGTCTAGTGTGACTAGTACTCAAAAGAGAATGCGATTTGGGAGGACTAGGAAGAAGTCCTTCAGAATTTTCCTTATTTATGCTCAAACCATATGAAATTTTGATTTAAGAATTGAATTTATGAATAAGTAATCATCGAGGACGATGAATCTTAAGGGGAGGAGTATGTCACATCCCCCTAGGATGTAATAAGTTATGATATTGAAATCATGGTCATTAATATTGTTAATGAAAGTTATATTTCATATGAACATGGAATAATGGATTAAATAATTGTTTTATTTTTGGCAATTGAAAATGAAAAAGTGAATGATTATTTAATTATGTAAATACATATATTGATGATGATGATGATGATGATGATGATATTATATCTAAATGTGAATTAATGTGTTAGGAATAGTCTAACTATAGTTTATGGTGTCAAGTGGTTGCAGGATCAACACCACAAGAAAGGAAAAGGGACTATCATCAGGGAGAGGACGCAGTTGACAAGGATCTAATTGTCATCAGACTCTAGAAAGTATATGACAACTCAAAGATGACCTTGGATTTGGTAAAATAAACATTGATTAATAAAAAAAATTAAGATATAAATACTTTATAAGGGTATTTTAAATATTCTAATGATAAAACTATAAATGTTCAAATATTAAAGCTTCAATTTTAATAAAAGGGGCATTATATTTAAATCTTTTTGAAACACATCATTTGTGGTGGAATTGTGCAGGGAGAAGGATGATGAATTTTGAAAGCTGAACACTCCACCAGTACCATCGGGCTTCAAGTGTAACGCCTAGGAATCAAGAGGCTCGATGGGGAATTTGAATGGATAATATTTTAAGTGTCGGCCTCACCTAGGGAAATTCATTCTTGATAATCATTTTCTTCTTCTTCATTCTGTAGAATGGGGTGGGGAAAATTATTCTTTCGGTACTATGGAGAAATGAAATACCTTCTTTCCGCCATGGCTAGGGTTTTATTCTCTTCTTTATCTTGGTTTTTCTTCCTATAGAGTCAGGAAAAATTCATCTAAGTGGAAGCTAACTTGGAACACCACTCTCTTTCTCTTCTCTTTCTCAGACTATCACCAATAAATCATGATTTCCTCTTGAAGTGAGCTCAACCAAAATCATGGGTCAATAGTAGCGATCAATATAGCAAGGAGTCTGCAATTCTTCAAACTTATGACATTATTTCCAAGCACGTAGTGATTACTTACTTAACATCTATCTTCTTTTATGTGTATTATGCAAATTATTAAAATGCATTCTTCATCGAATTAGTTGAATAAGGGAATCTAGAAGTTGTTAGGGTTTTTCCCTTCATTAATCAGCATTGTCTTCAATCATTTCTCTATTCTATTGAAACTTTATTATATGTGTCTGGAAGAATCTCTGCATGGGTCCTACAACCCTCTACCTCAAATCTATATGTCATCTAAATTATTCTTACCTCAGCTATGCCTTAGGGAGAATATGGAAATAGCTAATCATTTTTTAAAAAACCTCTTTTTCCTTGCAATGCCTACACCAAGCAAACACTCAACCAAGGGAAACATCTTCCTTATTTATGTTCTAGAAAAACATTAGACTCCTCCATGAAGCATCATCTTTATTCTCTATATGCATCTTACCCTTACCCTATTTTTAATCTTTTGATGCTCTGATTGGTACACTTGAACTGGTGGTTAGCTAGAACCTTGCAATTTTCTTTTGTATTTTCTGGAATGATCTTAAAAGGTATATTACCCTAATCCAAGTGAACTGTCATGGAATCCATTAGGGTATGACTAAACCAATCTGAACACTTTCTCTTCCTTTAGGTCAACCGTTAAACTCCATAAATAAATACAGAAACCAAATCAATTATTATCAACAACGGTAAGAATATGAACTGCAGTCTTTTCAAACACATGATGGAATCAAAATTAGCACTGATAAGGTAAAGATGCACAGAAGTGCTAGAGAGATTCTGGCACAAAGGATGCAAGAGAAACCAGGCACAAAACCAGCTTTTAGTGGGAATAACGCCCTCCAACTATGGTGGAAATACAGAATTCAGAGATTGAAGAATGACTTGAATCAAGCAACAGTTGCTAAAGAAGAATACATGCTCATCCAGGATCATGAAATACAAATGGAGGAATTGAGGCAGTAGTGGTCCCGAGAAATTTCTAACACTATTTAGAAATTTAAAAGGTTATCTTGGTTTGTTTCCTTCCTTTTTGCATGAGGGCATGCAAAATCTCAAGATGAAGGGAAATGGTGAGGGTTAAAGAGTCATAATAGTTTTATCTTTTGTTTACCCTTTTTCTCACCTTTTATGCCTTTCTGTCACTGTTTGACACAAGAAGTTTTCATATTTAGTAAAATATAGTAGAAAATGAAATAATTAGAAAATTCCATTACCTATCAAAATGTCAACTAATTTGTGATGAAATGGAAGGAAATGAGTAGGGGAAGTTGTTTGAGTGACTGGATGAAAGCTAGAATGAAAAATCATTACATTTGTTTAGCCAACCTACAATTATTTTTTCACAATGTTTGTTAAAGCTTGTCATACACTTGCGTCCAGCAGCCATTGTTGTTTCATTGAATCTTTGTGTTTTTTTTATTATCAAACTCAATATTTTTTTGGCCATAGGCCACAAACAAACTTTAACCAATTATCGATGTGTGGTTTAGTATAAATAGGTGTATGTTTGAGACCGCAGATATGTGTTAATACAAAAATTACTCCTCTACTACTTGAGTCTATTTTCTTTGCACATATGTGATTGAGTTAAGTTAAGAATGTATTAATCTATACATCACCAAATGGTCAGGGAGGCAGGGACCACTCTTTACACCAATCTAGTGATTTTTTTTAGTTTTAGCATATCGTAATCTTTTGTATGTGATTTGTTTTGAAAGTGTTTTCTTTTAGCATATAGTAATTAATCATGTGTTTCTCATGTTTGAAATATTTCCCTTTCGCATATAATTATTTGTGTGCAATGTGATTTCGAAGATTTATTTCATCAACTATTATTCATTAATTGTAAAGCATGTGATTTCATTTAAAGCTTAGTTTCTTATCGTGCACAATATGATCATTTATATCTATGTGTAATTAGAGTTTGATTTCATTATCTAGTTATAGTAATCATTGAGACTCAAGGATTGAAATCTTATTTGTGTAGAGGATTTAATTATTGGTAGTTTATCACACCAGCTCTATTTTAAAAATTATTAGTAAATTTTCTATTACAAACTATCACTATATTCCTATCATAGTTCTTGGTGCACTTCCTATCACAAATTCTGCTAGGAAACAAAAACAACAAAGTTAAACCAGATCTTAGGATAAGAGTTTATTGTGTTATATAACTACATCCATCCCCACCTAGTTCACTATTTTCAGCCCTTGGGTAGATTTCTACAACACCATTCACAAGCCTACATTCCCAGATTGACATTGAAGAGTAAACTAAGGAAATTGCAAAATTCCTAAAGATTGATCCAAATTCATTCACCAAATTAAGATAGAATTACAAGGATAGTTTCAACCATAATATTAGCCACAGTTTAATCCAATTAGTATGGTCTCTCTTCTTCTCTCTTATTGGGGGGTTTTTTCCCTCGCATAGGGTTTTTTCCTTCTCATACATCATTGAGAATATTTTGTTTTCATCTCTCTTTTAGAGAGGAGTTTTTTCCTATTGAGTTTTTTCTATTTGTGAGAGATTATGTTTGTATTTGTACATGGGTACCTAACATGGCCTCATAGTCAAGACCCATATTTTTTTCATTTGCATAGTAATCAGTTACTCCATAAGTTGCACTTAAGGGGGTTGTTGGTGTAAATAGGTGTTTTACCTATCTAGTCATTAGTAAGGTCTTATTTACATGTTAAGTTACTTAGGTCCTAGGAGGGAATCTTTCTAGAAGGTGTTAGTTGTCATTAGATTTTATCTTATCTTTTAACTTTTAACAAATGTGTCCTAGGTAGTTATGATATGTTGTTACATGACATGGATTAAGACACTTGTCATAATCCTATTTAATCATATGTCTCATCTTTTCTATATAACCAAGGGGTTCTTATACATTGTATATTGAATTATTGGATTTGATTCCATTGCAATCTTGAGTATTGCACATTGATCTCTCTTGTCCTTTCATGAGGTTCCTAGATCTTGTGGGTGTATGTAAAATTTTAGCTAAATTGCATGGTAGATTATTTTGCGTCAATCCCTGTCACATGGCTGTGACCCATCAAATAGTGTCTCTAATCAAATTTGGGGAAACAGCAAGGCAAAAGTCTCAAGAAATCTCCTGAATGGCTAACCGAAGTAGCCAGGTATCCCCTGTGCAGCCTAGGGTACACATTTCCCACATCTATATAAAAATCAGTTTTATTCGTTCCGCGGCTGTTACTACTATAAAAATTAAAGATCAGTATCTTCAGCACCCAAATTTGAAATACGCAGTCATCTCGATGGGAATGGGATTCTTTGAGGTTCTTTTAGCTTGCACTTTGAAGCAGTATGTTTGCCCCTCAAGAGATTTTCCTGATCTAATATTGCCTTTCTTTCTTATCCAACTTGAATACCGTAGTTGGCTTTTATCCATCAATAACAATGACCTCGTGAAAATTTGAATCATATCCTTACGTCCAATGTACTCCCCACTCATATTTTGCCACCTATAAAATCTTCAAATGAATCTATGACTAGATTTATGACAGTCAAATTTCACTTTTATTAGTACTTGCATCCATTATATCTTTTTCCTATAGAAACCAAGCCATCCAACATATCATGCGAGCATGAGCCCAATACCAAAACTTATCAGTTAATCCCCTTATTAGAGAGAAAATCGACAACCCCGTTTGCATTGCAATAAACATGTGCTATGATGTAGTCTTCAATTGCTTCCAACAAAGAACAATTTTTTTTAGTCCACATTTTTAACTTCCAGCTTGGGGCATTTCGAGAGAAAATAGACCTAAAAGCTATTGTCGATTCCCCCTCTAAATCAATGTGATGTAGAGAATTATCTATACAGAAGCGTAATCCTTCATAGAGTGGAATGAATTCTACTTCATTGTTGGTTCCTTTTGCTAATTTAACAAACACAACCCAAACCAAATTGTCATTTCCATTACTTATTATAAAATCAACTGGTGGGCCTCAGATTACCTTGAAAAGTTCAATTTAACCGCCTCGAGGAAGGTGGGGATCATCCGCACGATCTAAATAATCAACAACAACAGCAGACACTACATGGAGGTAACAAATGAGCTAATCTTAAACATTCACCACACAATGGATGTGTATTCAGAAAGTGATTTTAATTTTCCTGTATTTAGATACTTGAGCCACTCAATTCAATTTTCAAATTAATAGAAGCTTGTTTATCCTTAAAAATCCTAATGTTCCTTTCCTTCCAGATTTGTGACGCAATCATTGCAGGGAACTCATTCCATAATCCTTCCAACACATATCCTTTATATAGTCTTGGCCAAGCTTATAAAATCTCCTTTATTTTATTTTGTAATGGGCCATGCCACTCTAATTTGGCATAAAAGGTGGTCTAGCAAATATGAGAAAATTTGTATTGATCTGCACTTTCATCATCTTTAAAGCACATAACACATACATGGGGACCAACCACCCCTATCCCCCATGAGTATACATTCGTGGAGGGAAGTCTACACAAAAGGAACCAGCTTTAGGTAACACTTCACTTCCCCAACACAGATGTTTAGGCCATTCAATCAAATTAGTTTCTTTTTGAATGACTTCATAGCCAATTTTGGAAATATACTCACCAGATTTGGCAACGCACTAGATAATTGAATCCTCCCCATCTATTAAGAGATATCGTTAATTAGCTAGCTCTACCAAGATAGCATCTCTGGTCTACACATCCAACATTTCAATTTTTTTCCATTCAAACACTCTCCTCCTAGTAACAACCTTCATAATAATGCAGTCCACAGGTTTGTCACTGTAAGCTTCAATTGTAATCCACGTGGCCTCCTCCATTCCAAGTAATGATCCCATCGAGATGTAGCCATTCCAGAATTTGAGTAAAATGACGCACATCTCCCATCATTTATCTTCCAAGAAAGGTGCTCTGTGATTACAGGTCGGCACTTCAGAATAAAATTCCATATGGAAAATCCCATCAGGGGTTTGGCAACTATTAAAATACGAGTTGGATCAGGGTCATCCAAATATTTGGCCTTTAATAATCTACACCATGTGCATTAGGGTTCCTATAAAACTTTCATGCCAATTTGGCACCCAATGCCAAATTTTGTAATCGTATATCTTTGACATTTGCACCCCCATTCTCTTTTTTTTTACTGTGCCCCATGCTAATAAAGGAATTTGTTTCTTTTCTTACACTCCATCCCCTACAAATTTTCTTTGCAACCCTGCAATTATATTTGTAGATTTACTGGATAGATCAATACAGGATAACATGAAGATCGAAATAACAGCATTAACAACCTTTAGCATGATCAATCTGCCAGCCAGTGTAAGCCATCTTCATTTCCAACAATCCATCTTTGATTTACATTTTCAATTATATCTTCCTCAAGCTAAGTATCCCTGAATTTGGATCTCCAATAATATTATTCTCTGGCAAGGGTTTATCTGTATTCGACCATGAGTTGTTTCTCCAAGTCATATTCTGCAAATTTTATTCTGTCCCTGATTACAATCTCCCCCACAGCAACAATCTCAGACTCCAACTATTGTTTCTCTTGAAAAATATTCTTAAAAGATGAAAGATTCCATTCATTTAGTTTCTCCTTCATACGTTGCATTTTCTTATGAACATCTTTGTGCCATCAACTTTAAGTGGTTCTTCCCACCAATCCTTCATTAAGCCAATCAACTCCATACACCTGAGCCACATTTTTAAAACTATGAACTAGCTCTTTATGTTTTTCGAATCTTCCATAATTATTAATTCCACCAGGTAATAGTCAAAAATAGGAATTGTCCATATCCATGCATTTGGGAGGAGATCTATCTGCATCCAATCCTCGTATAATAGAAATTTTTCTAATCTCTTAGCTATATTTGTAAAACCTCTGCTTTGATTATTCCATGTAAAGGTTACATTGGAAGCTTTAATGTCAATCAAATTGTTATTTTCTACAAAATTCATAAAATCCTTTTGGGATTGTGCCATCCTTCGAACACCCCCAAAATTTTCATTTACATCTAAAATAGAATTAAAATCTCCACCTATAATTATTTTCTAGTTTATTAGGTTGGACCAGCAAATGGAATCAATATGACAACATAATTTGTAGGATCATAGCACTCAAAATAAGTTTTTCAACGAGTATAATTTCTAATTCATTTAGTTTGATTATTATATTTATTTTTTATTTTCTTGTGAATATAGATTTTTCAGCAATTGTCAAGGTTTCTATTCCATACACATGGAAAACTAGTACATAGATTAAATTTTTTGAAAAATATATGTGTACTAAGTATAGATGTTCTTATTGTAACAAAAAAAAAAAAGTTAATTGAGATGCATACAAAAATGTTGTGTTATTGAAGTAACCTATGTCTAAATTATAGTTAATCTCACTTCAAAAAGCTATAAAAAATTATGAAAAAATATTTGTACAATAAATATTGTTGTTATGAATCTATAATTAAAAATTTATAATTTAATCCTTTATACAAGTAAATTTATGGTTTACTGAAGTATTGTCACTTTTTAACAATATTGTTAACTATAAAAAATAAGTTTATTAAAGTTACATAAAAAATTCACAAATTATTTCCTATTCTTCTAAAATATATTGTGGCCAAAAAATGGGACAAACTATTGTGGGGTCACCCTCATATGTGCTTATTTTAGCACACCTTGTTTTATTTTTTCTCAAATGAATCTCATTGTATTTAAGGATAGAAACCTCTCTATCCACACCTCTCAAGGCTCCCATCTATATTGGATTCAATGTGTCATGGAGTCTACTCTAAAGATAACTTCTAATATGAGACAAATGGCATTTAGGGGCAGAATCATGGTTGAGAACTTTGTGAGAGAATAATTTTCTATCCACTGGATTTAGCTTAGTGAGAGAACTTTGTATAGAAATGTCACATGTTGTGAATGAAAAATTGCTTGATGAAAAAGGTGAATTGTAGATGGTAGATTCATCAAAACATATCAAAGTGTTAGCTAGAGTAAGATCAAGATTAAGACACATTGTGTTCAATATAGCACAGTCGCATTGACTTGGAATATCGTCAACTAAATTTGAATGGGAGACCTATAATGAAATTGGGAAGACCTTAATTGATGTTCTCACAGAACATGCATATGCTATCTCATAGAGCATGCATATGATATACCAAAAGTTAAGTCGATGGTATGGGACATGTTAATTCCTTGTTGAAAAATGCCTTCCAAAATCTCTAAAATTTTGGGGAAAGCGGTGTCAAATTTTAGTGCACCTAAGCCTAGCATTGAGACTTCAAGTAAACAAACCCTTGGCTCTATAAAATTTTCCATTTTCTTTATCAAGGAATTTGACTAGTGAAATGTAGCAAATAATAGGTTAACTATTTGATGTAGCTAGAAAATATGCAATCCAAAAAGACCAAATTTTTAAGATACTAAAAGGAGTATTTGCCTCTAAATCACCCACTATAGCTGAGATTGTGGACTGCAATAGTTTGTTTTATTTTTCATTATGATGATGAGAAACATATTTGTACTTTCAATGATCAACTGGCCATTTTAGATTTTTATTCATACATTCAAAGACTGTTATTTTCAAATATTTATTTTGCAATTTGTTGTATCGGTGAAAACAAAATGGTATTACATCAATGAATAAATGAAATATGAAGACATTTAAATACTATAAAAAGGTGAGATTAATTTGAAGTAAGAACTTTCATTTCATTTTAATCCGTCTTCAAATCATGTTCACAGTTACCATTTCTATACCTAATTAAATTTTCCACAAAATTTCCTGCATTAACGAGTTTGAAACTAACTTTTTTTTGGTGAGTGTCAGCTAAACACGTCATTTTTTTTAAATCACTTGGAAGTACCTTTCATTACAATAATTAAATAAATAGCCACAAAATTAGACAGATATCATAATTTGGAACAATACCATATAATATAAAATACTTGGGCTTCTTTCCATACAAAATACAAATCCAATTGATATTTAGCTGCATCTCAAAAATTTGTACAAGAGCACTTGAAAATTTAAACAAATCACGATAATATGCATGTCCAAACACTAAATTTGACCAATTGAATTTAAAGTACATAATATTCCAATGAAATTAATTATCATCCCCTCTACTTAAGCCATTTAAGTCTTTATAGTATAGGCATTGATAATTCGCTAATCAGAAGTGTTATTCCTAAAATAAAAGGATCTTAAAAGAAAATTGCATATACAAGTTACAATCCCCCAACACAAAATGCAAACTTTACAAATTCAATCCCTCTAAAGATCAAGCCTAAGCCCTTACACTAGGAATTTTCCTAGCAAGCTAGATATCCTTTGGCATTATTGTTACCCACTTGGCATGAATAGCATACAAATTAGTATCTTCAAATAATCCCACAAGAGAAGTGAATGTAGCTTACGACATGGCTCTAGAAATGTAGGTTAGCTTGCAATGTAATACACTGACAAGGATTTATTGTCGACCACATAGCCACAATCACTTAACATTAGGATTAACCCCAACCCAATGAACACTTAACTTGAAGTCCTATCAAATTCATGTAAGTTCTTTAAAAATATTCCTAAAAGAGGTGCATATTCTTTATTGGGCATCTGACATTTGAAAATGTCATAACCTAGCATCAAAAATACATTATCATTGTTATTGCATATGTTCTTTGTAAACTAATACTTCTACAAAATTAAATATGTCATTGTAGAAACATCTCTTGACGTAAATATTATATTATATTATTATTAAAATTGTATTTGATTATTTAATATAATTTTTTTAATTGAATTAGGTTGAATTAGATTATTTAATTGAATTAGATTGAATAATACTATTTAATATAGATTATTTATGTTTGTTATGAATTTCTTTAAAGAGGAAGAAAAAGTGACAACTCTGAAAGATTGACAGGTATATCTTATTTCTCTACCATTCTAACACTATTAGATTTTTATCATTCAAAATACATAATTGGATAGAGTATTTTATGAGTGCCTCATTCCAATGATGCACATATACATTGTACAACCAATTTATTTTAAAATTAGTGGCTTAAAATATTAAGAGCAAATGACGATAAATAAGACTAAATCCTAAACTTATGTGGAAGGGTATAATTTATTAGGTAGTATTGAAGAAATTAAGGTTTACATTTTAATAAAAAATAGTGATTTATGTTAGTATTAAAATATTTGTTTAGTTGGGAGTTAGTTTTTAGTAGATAGTTTAGGGTAGTTTGGGAAAGTTACAAGAATTCAATGCTTATATAAGAATTTGCTCAATACTTTATTATTTAAAATAATTAATAAATATATTTTATATATTTTTGTTCTACACATTATGAATTAGATTCCAGTAATATATATACTTGTCATTTTTCAACAAATAAAAAAATACCAAATTATTATTAAATCTAAATTAGAAAGTCTAAAAACATAACATTTTAATGATGAACTTAATATAATTGAAATTTTCCTCCATCTTACAGAAAAAGACCATGTTGGGAAAAGTCTCAATGAGGATTTTGGAGCACTCTGTAACTGGTGGGTCATGTGATGAATCCTTGGTGTTTGTGTCTGTGCCAAGTGGGAGAGGCCTGGCCCTCCTCCACTTAGGTTTTTCTGTGTGGCTTCCTTCGTATGCTGGGGTTGTCACATTTTTGTTTTTGTTTTTTTTCCCTTGTTTCTTTTCCTAAATTTGTGAGTTTGTGTTTGGTTTATTGGGTATGCTCCCATCCTTCCATTGTTCTCGCCTTGTGAGTTCTCTCAGGTGTGGCCCTTAGGGGCTTGGATGGAAGAAGGATCTGCCCCTCTCGACCCCCAGGGGGATGGAGGTGTTCAACCCTTCTCACGAAGCGGAAACTCATTTCAGCGCGGCGGAAGGTAACTACTTCTTTTTCCAAGCGTATTCCCGCAATCTTCCACCTTACTTCCGGTACAAGAAGTGGAGGCCGGCAGCCAGTGGTGGATGGGTAGCTGCGTCCCCGCTAATTCCCATACTGGCTAGGACTCGTTCTTTAATCTTAGCACGAAAAATGTTGACAAGCGACGTTCGCGGCATACCTTTAAAGATCGGGGAATTTTTTTACCAGGATTAACAAACAAAACCTCGGCGAGGAAATTCATTACGCCCTGTTCTCTAACGTCGGGTTAATTTTAAACTCGCTAACCAAATCGAATGGCTGCGGTGGATGTCTGCGTGGGTACAGGGTTGACATTTTTCTCTAAAAACATGGTATTACGCCTCAAAGCATCGTACTCCTTATTGGAATCTCTAAAGCAGCTTATGGTTTTTTTGTGCTCTTTGTGGCCAGTCACTGCACAATTGATGTAGAAGAGTACTCGCCCCTTGCCCTAGGTGGTTTTTGACTGTAGCGGAATTATTCCCTTGATTTTTTGATTCCATCCTGCCTCTTGATCCTTTGAAATGTGGATTCACATGGATGAAGCAGAAGGTTTTCCTTCCACATCCTTGATGCCTGTCCGGCGTACGGGTTTCTCAAAATCTCGGGAACCCCAAATTCCACGCTACCGCGAATTGAGGATGAAGAAAATATCATCTGATGCCCTTTAGAAGTCTTGGGTAGTGTCATTTCTTGCTATTTTTGTAGGAAGGAGGGGCACATTCGCAGGAATTTCCCCTTGATAAAACGGAAACCCAAAAAAAATCCTAACAATATCTTTAACGTAGGAAAAGAGGTGGATAGAAATGATGATGGGGGGGAAACTTTAATGGGAAACCCTCTGAGCCTCCCACATCGGAGAATAAATCTAAGGCTGTTCAAGTTGATAGTACCAAAAAAATTCAATTGAAAACTATTGGCCCATCTAGCAAGGTCGGAAGATGTTATTAGGAACTTGAAGGTCTTGTTGACTTTCCCATCAGGAATTCCATTGAGGTCCTAAAGGAAATGAACCAAATTCAATGTGAAATTGTCTCTAATGTTGAACTAGAACCCTCAAGTGGTTCCACCAACAAGATCCCTCTTAAAAAATCTTCTTTCATCTGGATATTTGATCAGATCCAAAAACTAAATGCTCAATAGATTACCATACAAGAAATAAGAAGAAGAATGGAACAAAATATTTTGAATGGCCACTTGACTAGAGATAGGAAAACTAACCAAGAGATTCTAATGCAAATGAAGAGGGTTGACAATAAAATCACCTTGGAAAAGGGTAGTCTGGATGACACTCAACCAGAGTTTGTTGATTTGACAAAGATCACTAGGACTTAAAACTTATCGAGCATCCCCAAATTTGTTATTCTTGAGAACCACCTTGTAAGTGGTTTGGAACTAAGACTGGCCAAGGCTGGAGATGAAACCAATCAAGTGATTGAGAATGATGCTTGGACTAAACGGGGAGACATACTCCTTGATCTCAGTCAAATGAACAGAGGCCTTGTTGGGTGCCATCTTGGTGTATCCAAGGGTGAGGTTGTTTCTTCCAACCCCTTTGTCAATGAAAGTGGACTATTCCAACAAGATATTGGCCACCCTATTAGCAATCTAGATCCTCCCTCTTTTTAACTTCTTCCCCTCACTAGCCTATTTGGAAATCAGCTGGAGAGGTTGTTGAAACTACGAATGAGAATATTACTTAGGGTCAAATTGAAAAACTGAGGAAGCTTAGGAATGGGCTTGACAGGCCAAGGAAGTATGGGATCCCCTTATCAGTCAATAATGTTCAAATGGTTAAAAACAAAAGGAAAAAAACAAGTCTCATTATTCAGTCACCCACAACAAAAAGGGTTGAGATGGAAGATAAACTGCCCAAATGCTTTGAGTAGTTCAAGAGTAACCAAGAGGGTTCCAGTGTAATTGAAGAAGATGAATCTTAACATCATCTCCTGGAATTTCTGGGGATTAGAATCCCTAAACATAAAGTACATTGGTAGAAGGTATTTAAACCTAGAACCCAAAAAAGATGTTTTCCTTCAAGAAACCGAGGCTACAAGTTTTACAATGGAAGTCAACCTGAACTTCACTTGGAGGGATTCTTACCAGATTTCCACCAAGCATGAAAAAGGGAGAGGGGGAGTCTCTATTCTTCTTGCCAATAGATGGAAGCAATTTATAACTGGTCATGGTACCTCCCCCTACAACAAGGTTGTGTGGGTAACGATTGTGAAGGAGGATATCAGTTTTGGAATCTGCTCAGTTTATGTTGCTAATGATCATAGGGAAAGGGCTCAATTGTGGAAATGGCTTGCCACCCAACTGCCTGATATCCCCTAGGTGGGGGGGGATTTCAACATGGTAGAACATTAGGAGGACAAGTGGGGAGGCATTGACTTGACCTAGAAAGGGATGGAGAGGCACTCTTGGCAAGGATTGAAGCACAAGTTGAATTTGGTGGACCCCTTGGAAAGGGCCAAGAAAGAGGCCAAAGCGATTTGGTACACCTAGTGTAATGCGCAACAAGGGGGGAGGAGAATCTATTGTAGGTTGGATAGATTCTATGCGAACAAGTACCTTTTCAGCTTCTTGCCTGATAGCACTAGGCACAAAGTTGGTGTGTACCCCTGCACTCTGTCTAATCATCACCCAATCAAAACCCAAATTGTTTCTTCATTTGGGAGGCAGAAGGACTTCCCCAAAAAGGACAAGTTCATTCTTAATGTTCATTTGCTACAGGACAACGATTGTAGAGATGGCATTTCCTCCATTAGAGAGATAAATAAATGGCTCTTGAAGGATGAATGCTCCATTTTGAGGTGGGAGTAGAATGTGGAGGCTTGGAGGAAATTCTTCCAAACTATAGGCAAGAAGAAGGCCCTTGATGCCAGGAAGGAGGAGAATAACTTATAGGAAAAACTAGTAATTGTTGAAACCAAGATTCAAGCTGAGTCAGATAGCATAAAGTGTTGTGAAGCTCTTAGTCAAGCTAAAAATGGTCTCAGGAGACTCCAAACCCATAGGATCAAGGGCCTCAAAGTAAGGGCCAAAATCAATTGGCTAAACCATGGTGATAAAGGTTCAAAAAATTTCTTCAATTACATTAAAGAAAAGAGTAGCAAGAAATAGATTAGGAAAATTTGGGACAAGGGTAAGCTCCTTACTTCTTAGGAAGATATCATGCAGCATTTCCATGCCTTCTACTCCAAATTGTTCACTTCTAAAGGGAATGAGGAAAGCAATAGGAAAGCCACAAGTTTTTTTAAAGGGATCATCCCCAAAAAATTGGAAGCAATGATGTTGCACAACTTACCAGTGGTATAACCAAGGAGGAAATGATGAATGCCATCCAATCTATGAATAATGATAAATCCTCTAGTTGGGATGGCCTCCTGGTTGAATTTTACAAAACCTTTAGTGATTGGGTGAGTGATGACTTATTGCAAGTTTACCAAGAAGCCTTGAGCAATGGCTCTCTTGGCAGGAGAATTAATAAAGGTATAATCAAATTGCTTCACAAAGGAGGGGATAGGACTCTTATAAAGAACTGGAGGCCTATTACATTATTGAATGCTTCCTAAAAGTGTTGGCCAAAGTACTTGCTTTAAGATTGGTTGATATCTTACCAAAGTTTATTAACACCAATCAGACGGGGTTTGTTCAAGGGAGGTATATTCTCAAAAAATTGATCACAAGTTGGGAGGCTATGGAATGGTCTAAGCAGTCTAACCAAAATTCTTCTATGCTCCTAATTGACTTTGAGAAATCCTACGATAGGGTGGAATGGGCATTCATAAGAATGGCCTTAGAAGCATTTGGCTTTCCTGGGGATTTTTGTCATGTTGTGGATATTAATGGCTCTCTTATAGAAGAAATCACCCTAGGTAGGTCCATAAGACAAGGTTGTCTGCTTGCCCCTGCGCTTTTTATTATTGCCTCTGATGCCCTCCACTATTTGCTAAGAGATCAATAGTTT
>VDFB02021510.1:0-13798 GCA_007258455.2 Sequoia sempervirens | reverse complement strand
CTTCTGTCATGCTTTATAGCGATCTTGAGAATCAAAAGGCCTTTTTCATGATTTTAGGTTAAGACAAAGCAATCACCTACACACTTTGATTTGGGTTTAAAATTGAACATCTTGTGCGAGTGTGAGTGGGGGCATTATTGCGTATATTCTCTCTCTTTATTTCCATCAAAGATTGATCGAGTTACGGATTTTGTCTTTACTTGCTTTTGTTTATCCTAGGGTCTCGGGCTTTGGGAAAAAAGTACTCACCCAAGGGAACGACTCAACTAGTAACATTCTAAAGCCAAGAGTATTTCCAATCAATATATAAATGTGGGTATTGGAGTAAACGCCAATATCATGTGGTTGATTCTGACAAGATGGATCTGAAAGGGGACTCTTTTGTATAAATAATCTCCACTCAATAAAGTCCTATTAAAACCCAAAAGGAATCTTTTCCAAAACTTTTAATCTATTTTTTCGCGGTAAGAATAGTCGCCTAAACCGCCTCCACACTTTTACGCCTTTAGTAGAAATAGAAAACATGCCATGGGAGTTTCATGGTGTTGGATGCTTGGCTACCCGACAAGTGAGTGCCGGAGGGGAGCCAGTGGGGTCAAGTATCTAACCATTCACTAGAGATAAGCATAGCTGGACTTGTCTAAGTTGGAATCCAACAAATATTGTCTTACACATCCATAGGATTGTACTTATTCTTGGGTTACAAAATGCATTGCTTCATCGAAAACACCTTGAAAACAAACACTTAACATCATCATCCAAATTTCAAACCCTTTTGGAGACAAATACAATTGATTCAATCCATATGTTATTGCTTTCCTAGATTCACATCCCATAGTTTCTAAACATTGGATTACATCTGCTTTTGATTGTCTACTTAAGTAAACAATAGGTAAAACTTCGTCTTTGAGTTCACCAAATTTCCATAACATGTGGGCTTGGAAGAAATTAAGACATTGGACATCTTAGTTTGAAAACTTAATCAAAGAAAGCAATTTTGGTAAATGAGCCGGCTACAAAGCTAAGCAAAATGAACTTTCATGTGTGTTGTAAGCCTCACGATTCTTCAAAAAAGTCCAAAGAAAAGGTCATTGGTTGGAAATCTGAAAGTGTACGTCCAAACTGAATTATTCTTTGGTTATAAAGGTCTCTAGGAAGCATTTGCATGTTCTTCAATACCTAGGTCTAGGAAAACAAAGTGTCATTTTTAGGTTCATCTTAGGATCAAAGGAAAATAAAAATCTTCTTTCTTCCATCCTCCAAACATCAAAACAAACATCATCTCACAATCACTCCTTTTGAAAATCTTGAAAACATCCTTAATACTAGGGCTCGTGGAAAATCAAAATCATCAAACTTTGAGACTAACCTTTTGAAAACATTATCAAAATCACCTTTCTACTCAGGTGGTATGTGTAGATGCATCCTTTGTATATGCTTAGTCAAAGTTATCAAAATCATCTTGTTTAGCTTAGTATATGATGAATCCTTTCTTCATATGCTGAAACTATCATCTTGTTTGAATGGGTGTGGGTAGATGCATCCTTCTTCTCACACATATTTAAATTATCATCCTTTCAACAAAGCTATCCCCTAGATCATTATCAAACATCTTAGGGTTTTTTTGTTCAAAATCGTTACAATCAAAACAAACTAAGGACAACTCCCAAATCCAAAATCAAATCAAAATCAAAAATCCACAAATACATTTGAAAGTCCTAAAGCCTAGTATCTCCTTCAAGATTTACCAAAAGATCATCCACATCATTCATCTTTACATCATCATCACCATATCACCTCTTGATCCTCAAGATATCCTAAAAAATTTCTACTTTGAGGCATAAAATAAAGATCAATCCAAAGAATCAAGAGATTCATCTCCCCAAATTCTTGAAAATTGATCCTCATTTTATGGTTCAAACTAGATCTCAATACAAGAAGAGCATGGAAGCCAACAAAGAAACACCCACTTCAAGTGATCTTAGCCAAACAAACGTTGAAATGAATCCCATTGAATCAGGAAATCCTTTGACCATGTCATCATCCCAAAATCAGCAAGAGAAAACCCAAGGAGAGGATCTCACCTTTGGGATGTCTCACGAAGAAATAACTAAAATGCTCCAAAATCCGGACAACCATAGAATCATCAACATCATGATGAGGCTTAACCCTTCATTATACATGCTTGAATTAGCAAAACAAGGGGCCAAGTTACCTTCAGATTTTTACATGAGCACCATAGTGGAGACATCATTTCCTCCAATTTCATCCATCATTCCCATTTCGTCTACACCCCCATCCCAAAACATCACCCAAGACATTCCTCAAAACATGACATCTTTTGCTCCAACCCAACCCAATGTTAACAAGGGAAATACATTTCTCAATGCTATTCAAACACATCCCCTTGTTAATAATCAAAACTTGGATGTAAATACCACCTTGGAACAAAACATACTCGAAAATGCATTACATAAGAATGTTCCTCTCACTTTCCATTGTGATCCATCATCGTCATTTTTTCGCACAACGCCTCAAAATCCTCTCCTAAAAAATTCACAAGAGGAAGGAGACATGTTCGGACCAAGGGGCATCTTTGACACCACAACATTTTCACAAGAACTTGCACTCCCACATCTTCCACCATTGCCATCATCATCCACATCATTCCTTGGCTTAGGGCTTCCCCCTTTACCAAGTGGAAATCAAACAAACATCCCAAGCATCAACCAAAGCATTATGCCAAACGCTCAAATCCTGTTGTCGATATCGCAACAACAGACAACAAACGCACTCACAATATCATCAAACACTCCCTCAACATCACAAAGCATGGTCTCTCAAGGACCAACCACATCAATGGCACCATCCATCACTCAAAACACAAACACAACATTATCACTCACCACAAACACCATTCTGAATCCACCACCACCACCAACTTCCACCACATCAAGCCAATACAGCGCGTCATTGCAAGCTACTTTTCAAAGAGGATTCCAACAAGTGCAAAAACAAAAAGCCGCACAACTAGCCACTCAGCGAGCTGCTCAAGCTACGCAAGCAGCCCAAGCAGCATAAGCCGCATTACAAGCACAACAAGCCCAAGCGTTATTGCAACAACAATAGCAAGCCACCCAAGCCGCTCAAGCATTGAAAGCATTGCAAGCACAAAAGGTTGCTCAAGCACAAGCTCTATTACAACAACAAGTGGCACAAGCACAATCCCAAGCACAAGCAGCACAAGCACAAGCTCAAGCTCAAGCAAACACCCAATACCAAGCGGCACAAGTGCAAGCACAAGAAAAACTTCTTGCACAAAGACAAGCAACGCAATTGCAAGCATATCAGCAAGCAATAAAGCAATATCAAGAGTAGCAAGAAGCAGCCAAATTGGCAGCCCAACAACAAGCGTTGTTGGAATAGCAACAGGCCCAACAACAAGTGTTGTTAGAATTGCATCAAGCGCAATAGCAAGCACAAATCTTAGCACAACAACAAGATCAACAACATGCTTTGTTCATACAGTAGTAGGTGGAAGCCTACCTAGCTTGACAAAACATACAGATACCATCAAACAACACACCGAACAACCCACCCATCCAACCCACGATTGAAACACCCCAAAAAACTTTCATCCCACCCCCTGATCCACAAAATGATGTCACGACACAAATCAGGTTGTTCTCGCAACAAGTTCTTGATCTTCAATCAGGGAAAACAATGAAGACACCAAGTAACTTGTGTCCCTATCCATTTGATAGGAGAATAGTAATGAAACCATTCCCTAAGGGATTTGAGATACCTAAATTTGACAAATATTAAGGGACGGGAAACCTTGAAGACCACATTAGGGAATTCCAAGTTCATTGCATGGAAGTCGCATATGATGATACTTAGCTAATGCAGCTATTCCCTAGGAGTTTGGTAGGCCATGATATGGAATGGTTCTCTCGCTTACCTTCAGGAATTAGAACATTTCAAGAAATTATAGATGCATTCATTAAGAACTACACATGCAACATTGCAATGGATGTTAGTCTAGAAAAACTCTCCGCTCTAAAACAAGGAAAGGGTGAATCGTTCACCTTATTCCTACAACGATGGTGATCTAAGGCCAATCAGATCAAGTAGACCATGCTAGAAGAACAAGTTTGCACCATCATAGCCAACCTTGAAGGACGCTTAGCATTTCACCTCAAGGTTCAGGGCATCACCACATATGATCAATTGATCTCCAAGGAACTTAGCATCGAAAGAGCCCTCATGACTCAACCCGCAGAATCAACATCATACCCCGAACAACAAAACAACCGCCCACCATCCAATTACAATGATAAACATCGCACATGGGCAAGAAACAAAAACATTACTAATGATGGTGTCGTCGATGCCAAGGTGGTCATTAGTGCTCCTCGCCAACATACACCCACACCACAAATCCAAATCCAACATCACAACAATCATCACACAACACACCAACCAAACAACAATCCAACAATCAATAATCTCCATGACCAAAGAGGACCACTCCAATGCAAGAGTTATCCCAAGCGAAAGTACACCACTTTGGGGGAACCACTTGAAGACACCATGAAAAATCTAATTGACGAAAAACTCATCAAAGCTCCTACATTTGAGAATTACCAAGAACCGGATGTGAATACTCCTTGGTATAATGAAAATCAACTTTGCAAATTCTATAAAATCAAAGGCCATACCACAAACAGTTGCATGAGATTGAAAAACATTGTTCAAGATCTCATCGATAAAAGAATTATAAACATGGAACAGCCTACAGGAAATCAAGATCTTAAGATATACACGAATCTGATGCCGAATCATGGTAATAAAGGAGATCAAAAAGATAAAGGGAATGGTACCCACACAAACGTGAATCATTGTACGAGACAATCATCGCCTCCCTAGATGAATACTGCACAATCATCACCATCAAAGGTGCCCATGCCAATTGTGGAGTCACCACAAGAGGCGGCAAAGTAACCATCGCAGGATCATCCCAACCAAGAAAAGTCCCCACATCTAGATCCGTTCCTAATGGCCACAATGTCCTAAATCAACTCAAGAGAACACCAGCATAAATCTCCATCATGGAGCTGCTAAAAATCTCATCTGCCCATAGGAAAATCTTTGAAGAAGTGTTGGCCTCATCCACTGTCCCCGCAAACCTTGATGTGAAGCAATTCCAAGCTATGGTTGAAATATCATTATGCCTAATCTTCTTACATTCTCTAACCAGGATTTCCCTACTCAACCATCTCACAATCATGCACTTCACTTAGAAGCCATAGTACATAAGAGAAAAGCCAAAAGGATCTTGGTAGACGGAGGTGCGGGTTTGAATATATGTTCTTTCAGCCTCATCAAGCAATTAAAAATATCAGAAGATTCTATAGACAAGGGAAAGGTATCAAAATAAGAGCATATGATGATCAAGAAAGAGTGTCCCAAGGCACAATCAAACTCCCTATTCAAGTAGGGCCAGCTCTCATGGAAATCACTTGTCAAGTCCTGGACCTTGACTTGCCATATAATATTCTCCTAGGACACCCATGGATTCATGCAATGAAGGTAGTAGTGTCGACTTTCCACCAATGTGTGAAATTTACACATGACAGACAAGAAGTGACCATCCATGGAGATCCTGAACCTTTCTCATATTGCAAAAATCTTGAAGCAAAGTACTACAAAATCCCCCAAGTACCAAAAAATGATGAGGGCCCATCCACATCCTACATTGATCCCACCACCCTCGCATCCACTTTTGAGACAAAGACACTCACCATCCCCGCCATCTCTAACATCAAACTCATCATCCAGGATGATGGTTGTGGAAACTATAAGCTCCCTAACAATGCTTTTGTGGTAGAAGAGTTACCACAATCTCCTAGATCACGAGGACGTCCACAAGAAAATCAAGCTTCCACATCACAAACGTCTTCGGAAGACTATCCCAAATTCACAAGTTGGGGAGACCTTGGCCAGGAGGTTATTGAGGCAGATCTATCACATATGCTAGATCAAGATGAAAGACCAGCAACTAATTTACCAATGGATGAAAGAAGCAAGGGTCTACAAATGATGCTCGCAATGGGCTACGACAGAAATCAAAGACTGGGACAAAATGACAATGGGCTCATAACACCTATCATGCCAAAGATGCGACCGACAACAAATCTTGGCCTTGGATGTACCCCTCTGTGTATAACCATATGTGGCTGAAGTCCTCCAGTTAGAAGGGTTAATAACCCTCCTCAGCCAACCCTAGCAGAAGTGCGCTTACCAATATCCACAGGTAGAGTCATAGGTAACTTTATAACTGACATATGTAGTAGCAGTGATGATGAGGATCCCACATCCAATCTACCTAGTATTTTTGAGGATACCACTCTTTGCATGATTAGTACCCTATCCTTTGAACCAGACCAACAAAATCATGAAATTCGCTTAGTATACCCCCAACTGATTGACTACGACCAACGAGGACCACCGATTCTTGATACATTTGAAAATGATGAGGCACTCTCAGAATTCATGGGACTAAAGGATAACATTCTAGAGGGGGACCATAAATCAGGGTTCATAATGGAGTTGGACACACCTTCCTATTACAGGGAAACAATTGAATCCTTTAGTCGCAAAAGTGAGAACTTAAGAATAATATCCAAGTCCTTGAGTGAAAACCACACTGTGGCACTCTCTGACCAGAAAAAATTAAAAAGAAAGGACACATCCAACGATGAAAACCTCTCTGAGGTGCCCAAGGATGGGAGATTCAATCTTCCTTTAAGAGCTATTCATTAGGAAAATTCAGTAGTCTTGGTAGAAAAATGCAATCCGGTCAACCGAGGAACAAAGGAGACCCCACATATCACATTCTATGCAGAGTCACTACTATCAGAAGAACAGGAACTCCTAGCAGTATTCCTAAGGGAAAGACAGATAAACTTCACATGAAGTTATGTTGACATGCCAGGACTTGATCCAAAGACTTTGTTTCATCACTTAGCAGTGTATCTAGAATCAAAGCCTGTCAAACCAAAGCTTCAAAAAATGCACCCTCAGATCGTTCTATTAGTCAAAATGGAGCTAAAAAAGCTACTAGATGTAGGATTCATATGACCAATAGATTATCCAGAATGGGTATCAAACTTGGTACCTATTTTGAAACCTAATGGAGCCATCAGAATCTGCATAGACTTCAAGGACTTGAACAAAGCATGTCCAAAGGATGACTTCCCGCTTCCCAACATCGATATGATAGTAGACATGACAGCTAGACACAAGATGTTGTCACTAATGGATGGATTACCAAGGTATAATTAGATCATGATAGCAAAAGACAACTAACACAAAACAACTTTCACTTGTCCATGGGGGACATACTATTGGAACATGATGCCATTTGGCTTAAAGAACGCAAGAGCAACATACCAAAGGGCCATGACATTGATATTCCATGACATGATCCATAAGACCATTGAAGACTATGTCGACGACGTCTTATCTAAATCCAAAAAGAAAAAAGATCACATAGCAACCCTAAGTGTTATTTTTGACAGACTGGGGGAGTACAAAGTTAGACTAAATCCCAAGAAGTGTGTCTTCAGCGTACAATAAGGTAAATTGCTAGGATATATAGCATCAATGAGGGGTATCGAGGTAGATCCAGTAAAGGTAAAATTAATCCTTGAGATGGAGGTACCAAAAATATTAAAGCAACTAAGAGGCCTTCAAGGCAGGCTCCAATCCATTAGAAGATTCATAGCACAACTGGCGGACAAACAAAACCCATACTCTCACCTACTCCACAAGGGAGTAGCGTACAAATGGGATACCAAGTGCGAAGAGGCATTCAAAAAAATCAAAGAATATCTACTGACACCACCAGTCTTAATGCCCCCAATCCCAAGAAAACCATTGATTTTATATGTGTCAGCAACAGCAACAGCCCTTGGATCTCTCTTGGCTCAGCACGACGAAAATGGAACAGAAAGGGCCATTTATTACATCAATAGGACAATGGTTGGTAATGAGCTAAACTATTCATTCATTGAGAAATCATGTCTTGCAGTAGTGTTTGCATCTCAAAAATTTAGACATTACATGTTGGCACACAAGATAAAGCTCATTGCCAAAATTGACCCCCTCAAGTATCTACTATCAAAGGCAATGCTCACAAGAAGAATGGAAAAATGGGTGATGATATTTTCAGAGTACGACATTGAGTATGTGGAGTGGAAAGCAATTAAGGGCCAAGTTATTACAGATCAACTAGCAGAAGCACCTATTTATTCTGAGAATCCTCTTGTCTCAGAGTTTCCAGATGAATCCATTTTTAACCTTAATGTAGCTGACCACTGGAAACTATACTTCGATGGCGCATACACACAACATGGATCAAAAGCTGGTGTCTTCTTCACCACCCAACAAGGGGATTGCATACCAAGGTCTTATAAGCTGGCATTTCCTTGCACTAATAATATTGCAGAATACGAGACTTTGATTATACGTCTCAGAATAGCAGTGCAGTGGAACATCATAGCTCTCAAAGTATATGGAGACTCCCAATTGATCATAAATCAAGTCAATGATGAATATCAGAACAAGGACAACAAGCTCACTCCATACAAGAAATTGGTGGAGACTCTCAAAGAATCCTTCATCGAAATAACATTTGAGCAGATACCTAGAGCCAATAACAGAGCAGCAGACGCCATGGCAACAATTGGGTCCCAGAATCAGAAGCTTCTCGTGCCCACATTCGAGGTACCAGAATCAAAATTCGTGTGTGAAATCGTTGGTCCTGGCGATCCTTGGTATCATGACATTTACACATACCTTTGAATAGAAGTCATACCTACCGACCTACCATCAACCCTAAAATGAACCTTTGTAAAAAAAGGCATCCATATTTTTCATCCTAGGGGATACCCAATATCATAGGAGCATAGAAGGAACCCTACTACGCTGCTTAAATGTTGAGAAGGTATTAAACGCTCTAACTGAAGTACATAATGGTATCTGTGGTTCGCACTCGAGTGGAATGACCACAGCTAAGAAATTGTTGAGGATGGGGTATTATTGGCCCACAATGGAAAGAGAAGCACATGATCATGCCAGAAAGTGTCTACAATGTCAGCAACATGGGGACCTCATCCATGCTCCAACTCAAGAGCTTCATCCTATCATCACACCATGGCCCTTTTCGTAGTGGGAACTTGATCTCATTGGAAAAATCACACCCACTTCATCTAATGACCACAAATTCATCATAACCGCAACAAAATAATTTACTAAGTGGGTGGAGGCCATACCCATGACATATATAACTGGGAAGCAGATTTCAAAGTTCCTCCTGAACTATCTCATATGCTGCTATGGTGTCCCACAAGCCATTATCTCAGATAATGGGAAACCATTCAAAAATTAGGAGGTTCGTGACTTATGCAAAAAATTCAAAATCTAGCATTGCTTCTCCACCCCGTACTATCCCCAAGGCAATGGCCAAGCAAAAGCTACAAACAAAACCATTTTGAAAATCCTTAAGAAAATAGTCAATGACGCAGGTCATGACTGGCACCTATAGCTTAATCTTACCTTCTGGGCCTATCGAACCAGCATCCACACACCCACTGGCACCACCCCTTTCTCCCTGGTCTACGGATTAGAAGCGGTACTCCCCATTGAGATCGAGCTCTCATCCATGAGGATATCACTGCAAAACCTCATCACAGATGAAGAGTGCCAGGTATTAAGACTAAATGAGCTGGAGCTACTAGATAAGTGATGTATAGATGCTTTGAATCATTATAAAGTCTATCAAAATAAACTCAAAAGGAGCTACAACAAGAAAATCAAAAGCAGGACATTCCAAGTCGGAGAACTGGTATTAAAGGAGAATCAAAAGAATGTCCCAAACCCAAGCAGCAAAGGCAAGTTTGAACCCAATTGGTTGGGACCGTTCATCATCATAGCAAGTTACAAATCAGGGGCATATCAATTATCAACACCTTAAGGGGAACCTCTGCAGGAGCCTATGAATAGCTCTCATCTTAAAAGGTTTTATGCCTAAATCTTTCAAGGTATAGAACCAAAAAATTTTAAAAAATCAGAAAATGTCCTTAAAAAATGGTTACTTCGGTGAAAACTTGGCAAACAAGCATCTTGGTAACTACAAAAAAATCAAAAAAGGAAAAATCAAAAAATCAAAAAAAAGAATTGAAATTAGTAAAGAGAAAAAAAAAAAAATCGCCCCTTCTAGTGAAAAACTAATTTCTAAGGGCATCCCTTTAGGCAAGTACCTTGGTGAAAACTGAAAACAAGCTACTTTGGCGTAAATAATCACTTTCCATCCACCGTGATCTTTATGCATTTGTTCTACATCATCCATCCATTACGCCCATCATCCATCGCATCCGTGTCTCCCATCTATCACCATCCACCTCACATCCTAATTCATAGCTTGGTTCTGTTCATATCATGATCCTCCTAAGCACTACCATCCTCAAGGTCAGTTTGTCCTACCTTTATCGGAGTAGTCTATTGCATCATGTTGGGGGCATGTTCTCATCTGATAGGATTCGTGTATATTCTTAAATTCCTAAATATCATAAAATCCAAAAACATCAAAAAATCAAAAAATTCAAAAACATCAAAAAATCATCAAAATCCAAAAACAAGTCAAAAAGTCAAAAACAGAGTCATCTTGTCGAACTATGTCATCTCTAAGCTTGAATGTAGGCAAGGTTGATCTTTGATCATCCCCCGAGACATTTAGGTCAATCCCTTTGGAGTCCGTCATAATAAGCTAACATCTCATCATGTATATCTTCATCTATAAATCAGTCAAGTCATCAGTCGAACTACGTGGTCTCTGCATATATAATGTAGGCAAGGCTAATCTGTCAATCAGCACTCGAGACCCCTAGGATAGGTCTTTAGGTTAGTCTCTTGGTCAAAATCTTAGAAAATCCCAAAACATCAGAAAATTCAAAAAATCAAAACATTTGGAAAATCTCAAAAATACCAAAAACAACCTCAAAACATTGCAAAAGATAAAAAACATCCAAATATTTGAAAAAATCCATCCATCTCATCTCTCTTGCACCTGCAATAACACCATCCATAATAAACTGATCGCCATTCTCAATCTTTGGCAAGACAATAAAAAAAAGCTTGAATAGGTCAAAAGTAAAAACTCAAAAATGTCAAGTCTCAGGTTTAATTCAGTACGTAAACAAGTTGGTCATCTCTTCATATCGATAGCCCATCATCCAATCAGTCCCATATCAATCATCTGATAACATCATGTCCTAAGATGAATCCTTCCTACAATGGGCATTATTTATCAGAAAGAACACTTTGGATAAATGAAATGACGTGCCGCCATCCACTAACATGTCCTAGGATGTATCCTTCCTACAATGGGCATTATTTATCAGAAAGAACACTTTGGATAAATGAAATGACGTGCCGCCATCCACTAACATGTCCTAGGATGTATCCTTCCTACAATGGGCATTATCTTTTGGCAATCATTTCAGTTCTTATCCTTAAAAACGCATTCCCTTTTGGTTAGCGGTATTGAAGAACATCAGCTTGTTTGTTTACTTTGTCTTTTCTTTTGATTTATCTTATTGCACTCATTCCAAGGACCTTCGATGATATTTGAATGAAGGATTTAGAGAGATAGGAATGGGGCAACAATCATTATCTTTTTTTTGTTATGCTTGTTGGAGGTTCTTGTAATATAACATCGGCAAATACTTGCTTTGTTAGGTATGCATGGAGGAGGTCTAGGGAAACTTGTTGAATATTGCATGGATAGGTTTACCTTTTTGTGATTTGGTCTAAGATGTTTGAAACTTCTAAAGTGCATCCTAGGAAGGTTTTCGTATGTCAGGTGTGAATAGGGATACTCTTATCTGTTTGTCGAGTCAAGGTCCATCACACTAGATACAACGCCATCCTAGTTTTATATACATTGATGCATTGTACCACGTGTGTTATCAAACATAAGAAAATGTGGCCCTTTGAAAATCCCAATTCCTCAACAGGTAATCATCATCATTTGTATTTGCATCATCTTGTGTCTTGTTGAAATGACTTCTTCTTTCCTTGCTAACTGCACTAACAAGGTACTATGACAGTTGATCATCATCATCATCGTCATCATCGATCTTGCATCCATAAATAATTAGCATATTGCATAAACATATCATATAGGAAATATATGCATCATCATATAAACATGTCATCATAAGCATTTTTCAAAAATAGATGCATCCATTTCAATGGCATTTCATCCATTACATTAAATGCATCATATTGCATCTATCACATAAACCATCGCATAACATCTACAAAATCATTTCATCATCATTTTTTGCATAATCATAATCAATAAGTATATAAGCATTTAATTCATTTGCATGTACACACCTGCATAGTATCATGACATCATCATCACATTACATTTATATTACATTATGCATCATCATATCACTTTGCATTAACATAACATCACATCCTATTAAATGCATCACATACATTACATCATCATTTAATACGTTTAGGATAATAACATTTGTTATTCTAAGCATCTCATAAAACCATTTCATTTGCATCATATCATGACCATCACATTCATATTACATCATCCATATCATCTCATAAATAACATCATAAATCATTCATCGCATAAATCATCCCACATAAGCATAAATAGAATAGACCATCACATACAAAGCATAAATGCATTCATAATCATGAGTTACATATCATATACACCATAGATCATATCATCTTACAATCCATATCACGTATCTCATTTGCATTATCATAAATAGATCATCATATAGACAACATCATTGCACATCACATTATACATATCATAGGTTAACATAATATAGATTTGTTAGTCATAATCATAATGCATACGTCAATAGAAATAAATGCATCCATAACATATAGAAGTAAAATCATACATGCATAAATATGGAGTACACATTGCATCACATCAAAATCATCATTGGCTCATATATCATCAATAACGTAACTGTCACAGTACAAAAAAAATAAAAAAATCGGATCATTATACGTATATGTCAATCAGTACAAAAGGCCCATTGGGCTATCAAAAATGAGCCCATAAGGCACAAAAAGTATCATAACATCTTGATCAAGCTCGGTCCCTGTGGATGCTACCCTTGCCTCTATCACCGTGATCCTCTGTTGGTCTATGGCTGACCCACTTTGAATACTCTGGGACTCTCTGCTCTAGGTACGGCCTCATGATAGTATCGTCGATAGTATTGTCGATAATACTCTGTCTCTCAGACGGCATCCCTGTAGGATCAAACTGACATTGTACCCTAAGAGGAGGAGGCTTTCATGCTCTCTATTTGTTGTCTTCGGCCTAGCTTTGTGGCTACCTGTAGCTCTACAGCCTGTCTCTGTTGTACAACCTAATCCCTCTCGGCCCCAAGCTGCGCTCTCTCGGCCCTCGCCTAATCTCTCTCGACTATCACGGCCTGGACCTAGGCCTGCAGCTACGCAATCAAAGTGTCCCATGCATCTGCCTGTCCTGTTGGCTGTACTTGCGGCTACACCTGAGGAGGACCCTCGCCCCATGGTGGTGGGACTGGTGGCACCTGCTGCTGGTCCTACATGTGCACATCTCCCTGATCTGGCTGGACTGGAAGCACTAATGGTGGATCCTATCGAATCTCAGCCCTCCATCCTCGTCCTCCACCTCTACCTCTGACTCTTCGCA
>VDFB02021509.1:0-24037 GCA_007258455.2 Sequoia sempervirens | reverse complement strand
CTCACTTTGAGATGATGCTTTGCATGAGAAGCATTTTTGGCTTTAATTTCTTGTTTTTTCTTGTTGTTGCTGACATATTTGAAGAATACATATATTGTGAAGTTTGATTTTTGGAGACAGGTAAGGGGTTTGGTGAAGAGCTCAGTATGGGTTGTTGCCCAGAGAGTTCATGAGACTATTACCAAGGATTATACCTTTACGGGGGTCGAGGAGACAACTTGGAGGATTGTTGTACAATAATTACAATCTATGATTCGGGAGTTCATGGGAGGACGAACTTGGGAATTCAGCTCAAAGCTACACCTTTTTGAGGGTTATGAGGCAACTTGGAGGAGTTCCACCTAATTCAGGATTTGTTTCTTCAAGGAAGATCTTCACAAAGATGTATATCTATTTTGTAATCAACAAGTTTTGTCATGTAAGCCTTAAGGTGGGGTCCCTTGGCAAGGTGATTTTATGGTTTCAAGAATAATGTAATAAGGGGGGAATGTTAGCATAGTTTAGTGTAGTATTACATTGTTGATCAAACTACCGCTATAGTTATCATTTTGATTACAGTTATATCAATTGAAATTTCTCCTTTATATATACGTTATTGTTGAGCACCAATGTGATGTAATATTCACCGCAACATGTAAATCCTTCATATTTTCCAACAAGGATATGGTTTCTTAGGATTTTGAAATTGGCTAAGGAGATTGATGGTAATACCTTTGTTAGAATTAAAAAAAACATAGCTAATTTTTTTCTAGACCCAAGCCACATATCGGGGAAGGAGAAATAATTTTGATATGGATTCATCCTTGAGTTGTATGATAATGTTGTTAAATGTGGCTAATTTATATCTTTTTCATAGCAACAATCAATATATTGAGCATTAGTGCAGAGTTTATTTTAACTACTCCTTGGACCACCTTCATGCCATCAGGTGATGCCAATATTATATGAAGTGGATCATCAACAGAATAGCTATGTCACTTCATCTATTTCTACATTTTTATGTTCAACTAGTGTTTTCATACTATTGTGATGATGATGACTTAGGTGTATTGGTTGAGTTCTCTTTGCTTGAGGAAGGAATTATTTGTATTAATTATAAGAATCTTTGTGGGGGATCAGTGAGGCCTACTTAATTTTATTTTCCCTCATGTCCCTAGTTGAAACTAGTCAGAAATTATATAGCCAGGTTGAGGTTGGTGTAATTTTATATCCTCTTGATATAGATATATCCTTTTATCTTTAATATGATTTTTTTTTGTCTCTCTAGTCATTGGTTGTTTTTATTGACTTCATTTTATAGTTGAAGTCCCTTTACTGCCAACTAGGTTTTTTATGAGGTCAATGCAACTATATGGAACAATAATAGTCTTGTTTATATAAGTATCAGTTATATATTTGGTGAATAATGTGTTTGAAGGAAACATGGTTGCTAAAATTCCTCATCAACCAAGGTTGTCATGGTAATTTGACTTTGTTCTTAATTTTTGTAATGTTATTTATTAATTAAAAGGGATATTTCAAAGGGCCCTAACTCTTGTAAAATGTAGTTAGTGAACAATACAAGATTGTTGATTCAAGATAGCTTCGGTCAGATATAAATGATGATTGCATTCATGCATCATCATCATTTATATTTAACCTAAGTGTTCTTAACCTCGAAAAAAGGGAAAATCAAATAAGTTTTGTGGATTTATGATGATAATCAAAATATTGCATATCGGAATTCATTCCTTATGATTGCTGTGTGTTAACAGATCTCATATTAGTTTAAGAAATAAACAGCGAACTGTTAAGAGAGCATGCGCGCTCAAGGGATGCGCCCCATGAGTGGACGTGTCTCTCCTTGAGGCGTGTCTCCCTCATATATATGAGACCTCTTGCTGTTATTTGCAGACATCAAAATCAATTAATGTTCTGCATTCAACGCATTCAAATACAGAAGTAAAAATCTGACTTAGTATTATTATTACACAGAATTTAAGTCTTAGAATTTCCATAGGTCTTTTAGGATCTAGTTCTGATTAGATTTGATATACATTGATATGGTATCAGAGCCAAGTTGAGTGAATCCAAATCAAATCTAGATATCAGAATACTTAGGAAAATTCAATTTTTTTGAAAAAAATTGAATTCTCATCACACTCTTCATTATGTCAAGTGTGATCAGATTTGAAGATCGTCTTGCAGGAGCAGACAACTTCACATCATGGAAATTTAGAATCATGATGATCCTTAAAGAGAATAAATTAGACTCACTTGTGAGAGAAAATAAAAGGGAACCAGAGGCTGATCCTGAGAAAACTCATTGGATTGAAAACAATGAAAAAGCCATGAAAATCTTAGTAGATGCAGTTAGGGATCATATAGTGCCCATCCTAGCAAAACATGAAACTGTATATCATATGTTCAAATCTCTTGAGAGTACCTATGAGATCAACAACACCAGTGGGACTCTTGCATTAAAGAGGCAAATCAACAATGCTCAAATAAACAAAGGAGAGTCCATTAATGCATACTTCATGAGGATCATTGAACTAAGGGATCAATTATCCACAATTGGATATCAGATTGATAGCAAAGAGTTAACTCTAATTGCACTAGGAGGCCTACCAAACTCATGGGAGTCATTTGTTCAAGGAATAAGTGCAAGATCTAAACTCCCTAAGTTTGACAGGCTAAGAACTGACTGCCTTCAAGAAGAAACAAGACTCTCCTCAAAAGAAAATAAACAGAAGAACATAGATGAATACATTCATGTACTCAACACATCATCTAATAAAAGGAATAAGAAAAACTCCTACAAGAGAGGATCTTTCAAAAGAAAGAGAAATTCCAATGGAAAGGGATCTTCTAAGAAGAAAGACATCTCTCAAGTGCAATGCTTTAGATGTGATCAATATGGCCACTATGCAATGAAGTGCCCTAACAGATCAAAGCAACAAGCATCTCTTGCCAAAGTAGGAAAGACAAATTTAGATCATGAATCTGAGAACTTTGTGTTCTATACAGCCTTATCTAGTCAAGTATCTAACAATATCAACAACTCGGTGATTGATAGTGGTTCTTCGAGGCACATCACAGGGTTTAGAGAACACTTAGACACTTTGATTGAAGAGTCTGATGAAGAAGTAACAATTGGGGATGATTCTACACATCAAGTAAAAGGGGTTGGAACTTGTTCCATCACATTGAAATCTGGTCTCTCCCTTCAACTCACTGGAGTCTTATTTGTACTTGGAATAAAGAGGAATCTAATATCCATCTATGCCCTTGAAGAAAATGGATATAGAGTTACCTTTATGGATGGAAAATTTCTAGCATGGCCTAAAAACTCAACTATCAAGAAAGCCCTAACCAAAGGTGTAAGACAAGGGTACCTTTACAAACTATGCACTGAAGTTAAACAAGCCCTTACCCTTGACACCCTTGAGTCAAATGAGATTTGGCATAGAAGATTAGGACACCTTCATTTTTGTGCCCTACCTTCTGTGGAAAAACTTGTAACAGGCTTACCTAAGTTAAAATCATCTCATGAAGGAACTTGTAAAGGTTGTGCCTTAGGAAAGAATACAAAGGGATCCTTTCCCAATAGTTTGAGAAAACCCTAAATGTGTTAGAATGGTTCACTCAGACTATGTGGACCCATGTCTATACCTTCTAAAGCAGGATTTCTATACTATGTCATATTTATAGATGACTTCTCTAGGAAAACCTGGATCTATTTCCTTAAGTGTAAAGAGTCAATAGAAATCCTCAAAAGGTTCAAAGAGTTCAAAGCACTTACAAAACTTCTCCGGGAAGAAAATAAAAACCTTAAGGATAGACAATGGGAAAGAATACACCTCTGAAATTTTTAAGGAATTCTGCATGAGTGCTGAATTAAGAGGGAGTTCACAGTTGCCTACAACCCTCAACAAAATGGGGTTGCTGAAAGGAAAAATAGAACCATTGTAGAAGTTTAAAGCAATGTTGCTTGACCAAAACATTGAAACCTCTTTCTGGGCAAAAGCCTCTAGGACACTGTCTACATCCAAAATAGATGTCCTCATTCTCATCTTGATAACAAAACTCCTGAAGAAGCCTTCACTGGCATAAAACCTGACATTAGTCACTTTAGGATTTTTGGTTGCCCCATCTATATTCATGTGCCCAAGGAGAAGAGATTCAAACTAGAACCTTCCAGAAAGAAAGGGATATTTATGGGATATAGTGAAACCTCCAAGGCCTACAGGATATTCATACCCGGGCAGAATCAAATTGAATTGAGCAGAGATGTCATCTTTGAAGAAGACATTGCATTCAAAAGGGCAAGAATTTCTAGTGAGATAGAAAATTATTCCCCTAGGGTATTAGAAGTGTAACCTACTCCTGAGATTCAGAGGGAGTATCCTGAGGAAATGCTAAATGAACTTCAATCTACTTCAAATGAGAATACAAATGACAACGACAAGAAGAGGCCACTTTGGGCTAGAAAGATGATCAAAGAAGCTGAGAATCATGCAACACCTAAAGGAACGTTTAGGGAGAGTAAAAGACCCAAACGTTCTCAAACTATGTTGCTCTAATGAATGACATCATAAATTAACCCTCCAGTGTTTCAGAAGCCTTCAGACATCAAGTATGGAAGGATGCAATGACAGAAGAGTATCAGTCCATTCTAAAAAATGATGTATGGGATATAGTGCCTAGACCAAAAGAGAAATCTGTCATTCTTCTAAATGGCTCTTCAAAATCAAACATGTTGCTTGATGGCAAGTATAGAAAAACATAAGGCACATTTTGTGGCAAGAGGTTTCTCAAGAAGGAAGGCATTGATTATGAAGAAACATTTGCACCTGTTGCCCGATACACATTGTGAGAGCAGTGATAGCCATTGCAGCAGCTAAAGGTTGGAAGATCCACCAAATGGATGTAAAAATTGCCTTCCTAAATGGAACCATTGAAGAGGAAGTCTATCTAGAACACCCGAAGGTTTTGTGTCATAAACCTGACTCACATGTATGCAGACTAAAGAAAGCACTTTATGGACTTAAACAGGCTCCTAGGGTCCGGTATGAAAGAATTGACAGCTACCTCTTGGGACTAGATTCTCCAAGAATGATGCAGACTCCAAATCTTTACTTTAAGGTAATTAAAGGTGATATGTTAATAATTATTTTATATGTTGATGACCTACTGATAATAGGAGAAGATCACCTCATTGCTCAAGGAAAGAAGGATCTAACTTCAGAATTTGACATGAAAGACTTGGGCATTTTACACTACTTTCTAGGTTTGGAAGTCCTCAAAACCGATGGCATCATACTAAACCAAGGAAAGTATACTATTGATATTCTGAAGAGATTTAGAATGTTGGATTGTAGACCCATGTCTACACCTATGGAAACCAACCTTCACAAACTGAAAGAAGCAGCTGAAAATCCAAGTGTGCAGATTCAACCCTATATAGACAAATGATTGGATCTTTATGTACCTGGTTAACACCAGACCTGATATTTGCTATGCAGTGAATGCTCTAAGCCAGTTCATGTGTGAGCCAAAGGAAATTCACCTTATGGCTGTGAAACATATATTGAGATATCTTCAAGGCACTATTGGATATGGTCTTCTTTACAAAAATGACCAACTAGATCTTCATGGGTACTCTGATTCAGATTGGGCTGGAAGTGTAACCGATCGAAAAAGCACATCAGGGTGTTGCTTCAGTTTCGGATCGGCTATGATCTCTTGGATTTGCAGAAAACAGTCTTCAGTTGCACAAGAGCTCAACAGAAGCTGAATACATTGTAGCCTCTATGGGAGCAAGAGAAGCAGTTTGGCTTCGTAAATTGCTTGTGGGACTCTTTGGTGAGCCCTTGAATCCTACAATTATTCATTGTGATAATCAGAGTTGCATCAAACTCTCTGTAAATCTTGTCTTCCATGATAGATCTAAGCACATTGAGATCCCCTATCATTATGTAAGAGATATGGTAGAAAGGAATGTGATCCAGTTGGAGTATGTTAGTACAAATGATCAAACTGCAGACATTCTCACCAAGCCTCTCTCCCGAATCAAGGTAGAGCACTTCAGGAAGAAACTTGGTATGGTTGAAATGTAATTTGATATTTATGTCTAAAATTCAAATTGTTTATAAATTGTACTAATATATAAAGATGTTTAATGTGTAAACTCTTTTGTCATGTGTGTGACTCCATGACCTTATGGGCCTCTCCCCCTATGTACATTATTGAAAGGTGACGATCTTTCTACTAATGAACACTTGTATTTGACATTGTAAAGTGACGACTCTACAATGATGAGTTGAACTATCATGATAGATATCATGTGTCTTGATATCTGTGGACATGTCATGATAGTATCTCTTGGACATTTTGATAAATATCATGGGTCTTGATATCATTTGAATTGATTGAGATATCTCTTATTATGGTATTACATCATGTGACCTTGACTTGATGTCGCAAAGATACCATAATGAAGATGTGGGTTATGAAGAATCATGTGACTTGACAATATTGAGAGAACATATCATATCTTCGATATCACGTATGAGATATCTCCACTTATTTGATTTGGAATATCTTCCCTAGCTAAGAGGGAGTGCTGATTAAAGATAGCTTCGGTCAGATATAAAATGATGATTGCATCATCATCATTTATATTTGTCCCGGTGTTCTTAACCTCAAAAAAAGGGAAAATCAAATAAGTTTTGCGGATTTCTGATGATAATCAAAATATTGCATATCGGAATTCATTCCTTATGATTGCTGTGTGTTAACAGATCTCATATTAGTTTAAGAAATAAACAGCGAACTGTTAAGGGAGCCCCGCGCGCTCAAGGGACGCGCCCCATGAGTGGACGTGTCTCCACTCTATGGAGACACGTCCTCTCATGAGACGCGTCTCTCCTTGAGGCGTGTCTCCCTCATATATATGAGACCTCTTGCTGTTATTTGCAGACATCGAAATCAATTAATGTTCTGCATTCACGCATTCAAATACAGAAGTAAAAATCTGACTTAGTATTATTATTACATAGAATTTAAGTCTTAGAATTTCGGTCTTTAGATCCAGCTTCTGATCAAATTTGATATACATATAAAGATTAACAACACGAGTACTATAAAGTTACCAATAATAAATAACTAAAAAGGGCTAGATAATTCAATAATTATACCTAGTAAGACACACACCCTTAATCTAGGCATGAGACAATGAAACATGTTTGGATGATCTTTCTTTATGGAACCTCTTACCTCATTTATTTATTTCTCCTTTGATTGAGAGCTAGAAGAAGAGTTTCACCCAACACTCTCTTTATGTGATCCTTTTGATGTATGGAATGTGGTTTCTTATAAAATTGTTATCATTATAGTAGGATTGAGATGTGTAGTGTCAAAAATTGCATATCCTTGTAATGTCACCTATACTTTTTTATCCACTTTAGTGTCCACTCCCTTAGTATTTGTTTAGGGTCATTTTAGCCCTTGCATCAGCCTTCTTCCCCTCAAGATGCTCAATACCCTCTATTAGTAGCTATCTTATGTCATCCTTGTGTTTTCCTCATTCCCACCATTTTTAGCGTGATTTGTCTAGACACTAGCATGCCACACAAATGTTCATGCATTGTGCTAGCATCCCATGAAATTTCAATGTTCAAATAATTTTTTTTTACTATGTTTCCACTTGTCGCCTACCTTGTTCAATGGAAACAACTTAAGATGCCTTGTAATTGCTTAAGAACCTTATTTTCCCTCCTTTTCTCTCTTTCAAATCTATATTTTTATTTCTATTGATCTCTCTTGGTATTTCTCTCTTGTATATTCTCTCCCACTCTCTCTTCTCTTTCTCAATCTCTTTCTCTCAAGCTTGCACAACTCGAGCTACAGTTTGCTACAATGGTCTCAAACTCTCGCAATGTTTTCTACAACTATCTTGGCTCTCACGACTTTCTCTTTCTTTCTCTCTTCTTTGGATTCCTCAAGCCTTGAACGTAATATCTACATGTATTATGTCTATTCATTTATTATCTTGTCTATTTATCTTTCTATCTATCTATCTATTTGGTTGTTTGTGGAGGTGGAAACACCGAAACAAGGGTTTGATTGAGGCAATCCCATAAACAACCCCAACATTTTCTCTCAATCTTATGTGTGTAGGTATTTGAGATATTACTTTGTTGGAGGCTTCATTTCTTGGTTTGTTGTGAATGTTTTCATTCTCTTATTTAGTTTTATCACTTACATTTCATTTAACCTGCATTATTTTAGTTCTATTATTTTTGTTATCTTAGTGCATTCTTAAAAGTTCTTAGAAACCAAAATAGAAGTAGTCACTTTGATTTTTTCTAGGATATTCTTATTTTTTGGTCCTTAAGAGATACTAGTGTACTACAGGAACATTTGCATTTTGTGATGTCATCTTTGGTTGAGAACTTTGTCAGTTTGTACAGATGACCTCTATGACCTTTAATCCTTCTATTTCTAAAACTCTCATTATTTTATCCTATCACCTGAGCTTTGTTCCTTGAGGTAGTTGAGGACCATTTTCTCCTTGTAGACTCTTCTTTGTCCTAGAGACTCAAGAGAAGAAAATCTCCTCCTCTACATTTTGGTGAACCCGATGCCAACAAACTAACAAAAAAAAAGGACAAATCCAATATTTGTCCTTATAAGAAAAAAAAATTGTGGTGTTATCCTAAATCTAATTCCCTACTGTCAAAATAGAAATAATATGCTAGCCTTCGACCAATCTATTTATGCATTGTTGCTCAAATTTAGCTTATTCCTTTCAAAATGCATTTAATATCTTTTATTATTAGTTTGGTTTCTAATTTTATTCAAAGTGTTAATGATGCTCCATTCCATGCATGTGATGGTGACTTGTGTTTGCCTATGTCACTTTGTATCTTTGTTCCTTCTCATGAAATTCCTCTAGTTTCAAAGGATGAAATCACTGCTACTTTTATTATTGTTAATTTGCCTTCTATTCATTCCAATACACCCTCTTCTAGAGATGATGCATTAGTGAATGATGAATCTCCTCTCACATTGAATCCTTCAAGGATAAATGTTGAGCATATTTCTTCAAATAATTCCTCTATAAGTCAAATGAATTTGTACATGTAATCATAGTCTTCGTCGCTCCTAAAAGGCCTAAGAGACTAGCCATTTATATGAATCTGATTAGTCCTTCTCCTAAAAGGATTTTTTCTATTCATGGGATTCCTATTGAAAGTGATACACCAGATCTTTACATGATATTCATGAAATCCAAGGCTCCCTCTTATAGAGTAGTATCCCATACTTATAATAATAGAAGGAAACATCAAAATCTTAATCAACCTACTACTTTACCACCTTCTCAACCAAGCCTTCCTTAAGCACCTAGACCTAGAACTAAGCATCCAAGTGAGTATGATATTGTCAAGAAACTTTGTGTTACTCCTTCCAAGACCTCACTTTGGGATTTGCTTCAGACTACTCTAGTTTACCAAGGTATGCTTTGAGAATCCTTACAAAATATTCTCTTGCCTTCTTCCTCTAGGTCAATAGATGTTAATGTATTGACATATCATATTCGTGCAGATTCGTCAAATATTACATTCCATCTATAGGAGCTCACACCTATGGAAGTGCAAAAGCAAGTAGATCCTTTGTTGATAATAACTTACATTAATAATATCAGTATTATATGTACTCTCACTGATACCAGTTTGGTGCTCAACGTATGTAGCGTTGATCTAGCCTAAAATTAAAATGGATTTAACCTCTCTTTCTACTTCTTCCTTATATATTCATGGGTTTGATAATGTCAGCCAACAAGCCTTAAGCATGATAATCTTGCCTCTAAGGCTAGGAACTATTATCGTACCCACCATTGTATATGTTATACTAGGACCATTACCATATAATCTTCTTCTAAATAGAATATGGATTCATGCTATGGGTGCAATCCTATCTACCTTGCATAAATCCATCAAAATCATTCATAATAATCAAGTAGTCACAATCAAGGATGACCCTGATACTGTAGACTTATGTGAGATGGTAGTTTTTGGTCAAGCTTCGGTTCCACCTTCTCTTAAAAATATTGTCTCTTCATTATCTTCTCATGCATTAACATCTACTCAATGAGTAACTTTTACAAAGGACACTCTTGAGACAAATGTCTTTGAAGAAGATCCTCTTGGAGAAAGAAATATTGAGTCTACTCCTTCTACTTCTTCTCAAGAAAATGCATGTCTTGATGATGATTGGGGTTCTTTGTATTTTACAACATCTTTCATTGGGGAATATAAATTCAACCCTATCCACTTTGACATCTTGAAAATATCATCACACCCACTGTCAAACATGATTATTCTTTTGTCTCGCAAGATAATAAGAACATCAATTGTAATGTCCTTAATGTTGATCATCCCCCTTCTAAGGAGTTCCAATCACATTATGGTTTTGGATTCAATATTATTTCTAAGCATGGGTACAAAGGAACTAGTCTTGGGCACATGAAATAAGAATTTAAGGTCCCTTTGGAACCAATACCTCACTCTTTTGCAATAGGTTTAGGTTACAAGACTTCTAATTTGTCTCCATTACATCCTCCATTGTATGTTGTCCTTATGTCTTCTTCTTGTGAGTGGTCAAACTTTTCTTCACAAGAGAAAGGGTTGTTTCTGGCTCCTCATCCTTTATCTAAGAAAGAGCATATCTTGTTGAGGCTTCTCAAATCCCACTTGATTACTCTTCATCCTCCTACACATAAAAATTTTTACACGTAAGACAAAATAAAAATTTATTTTTGTGTATACCATCAAGTGCTCGACCATTCTACTAGTGGATTTAAGGCCTTGATGGTTAAAATACAACTTATTGATTGTGGTGCCGTCACTCTTCTATCTGTTGATGCACCTATCTCTTCTTCATATAAAAAGTGAAATGATGGGGAAAGGGGATCCCACCAAAAGGTTTTTTATGTATAAGAACTATATGGATCTTAATAGGTGACCTTTCCCTAGGGGAATTTCATTAGGAGAGAGATCACAAGGTGTAAAGATTGACTTTCAACTTCAATGGTGAGTCAATCAGACTTGGATATTAGTCCTTAGGACAATAGGAAAGATATCAAAATAAATTGAAATGATTTGAAGCACTCAAAATAATTGAACAATAAGACCTAACACATAAAATGAAAATTCTTGAAAGTACACAAACTGAATTGATAGTTTGTAGGAAAATCTGAGAAGGGTCTAGACACATGTACCTTTCACCAAGAGTAGTTTTTGAGACCTACTAAAGGACTGGTTCACCCCTAGGTGAATGGGTCTTGGTTAGGGCTTCTAAAATAAATTTTGATAATCTTATGATGTTGGATCTTGGCTTTTGTTTGACATAGGTCCCACTATCAAAAAGTCATAAATAAAATCAGCAACTTAGTTTTTGTGGCTTGACAACAATGATGACAACTTGTTTAATAATGAAAAATTGCTCTTTAATATATCTTCAATTCTTCTTCAACCCGTAATCTGCACATACACAAAGATGAAAAATTATTCTGTTTGAATAGGGGTTTGCCTTAGTCAAACCTCAGTTTGGTAAAAAAAAATTTAAGCAAAAGGCCAAGGCCTAACATTATATATTAATATGTATATAAACTTTATAGACATAATCAAAATTATAGTACTAATTATAAACAAACCAAATCAAAATTGAGTGAAATAATTCACTCATCTATCCTTTACCAACTAAGATCCACCAATTTGTAACTTATCAACATAATATGTATGAATATGTCGCATACATATTAATAAGCATCAATAAATAAAAGATGCTAGTTATATAGCCTAATTTTTGTAATTGTAATAACAAAAAGTACAAGACTTAAACAACAAAATTTGGTTCCTCATTTTAACATTTATTCATTCCTCCATATCAGTTGCACCAGCCCCCGAGCCTTGAAAATCATCCTCTACATCTGGTATTGCGCAATTTATGCCTTGCTCTACATTTTGATCTAGTAACTAAACATTTTCCATGCAATTTTCATCCTCTCCTTCATTTAGATTTTCTTTCTCTACCTGTACATCTTCACTTGCCCCAGAATGATGTTGAATGTTTAAGATACGAAGAGGATGACCATTTATGTTATGGTGATTAAGAAAGTATGACAAAGCATAAAAATTTTCCATAAAATTATCCACCATTAGATTTCCCAATTCATCAGAAAACAAACTTAAAACTCTCTTCATTGCCCAAGGATCATCATTTTTTAGCCCATTTCTCATTGCCTCGAAAGCTGCTCTGAAACATTGCTTTGACTTGAGGTATTTCTTAGGGAAAAGGCCACCTACAAGTCCTTTGCCTCTATCCAAATTATAAGCTTGCACACCTTGCAGAAGCTCATCTTCACTCAACAAATTTAGAAGTACCATTGTATCCACTGTAACCTCCAAAAGATCAAGTGCATTTGACAAAAAAACAGAGAGCATTTGGGATGGGAAAAGAATTCTTGGTGCACTTGGGGTAAGCACATGTTCTCCAATGACAACCCTAATTCTCTCGACCAAGTCAAGGAAAGACACTCTGAAAATAAAGGATAATTCAAATTCCTTAATCTCCTCTAAGAATGGGCGTTCCCTTGTTCTAATATTGACAGGAACCCTAAAATTTTTGACTAAATATTCCATTGCAACTCCTTACAAAAACCCAAATTTACAGCTTGATAACAATTCCCATACCCAAAAACTAACAACTAGGTAAAGACTTCAGATAGAACCTAAAGTAGGCAATGTATCTCCCAGACACAAAGCACACTCAAAAAAATGTATAGCAACTTTGAATTATCCAGAAAGATTTCAAAACACCCCAGAAATAAACATTCGACGAAAACTTAAACCATAAACCCAACACATAAACTTTGCAAATGATTAGAAAAGATGAGAAAGTTTTACCACCATAGCGCTGGAAGATTGCAACCATGTGTTTTTTGTCGATGCGACACATAACCAAAACATCCACTATTGATGAAGAAGAACTGAGAAACGCTTGCAAAGAATGTAACTCAACAAATGCTTTATAATGAATTAAAAACATTTCAAAATGTGTGCCATCAAGAAGCTTGGAAAATAGCTCGCACATATAGAAGGCCGCAATCCTTACCATGATTAAACATAGTTGCAATTTCCCATTTAATTCCATCATTCTCCTTACAATATCAAAATACGGCCATTATGAGAAGTGGTGCAACGCAACATGAAGGTACCATGTGCCATCAGAACTTTTCAAGGCATAAAAATTAATGATGAAACCTGCAGCCTACGAATCCTTGAACCACGGAAAAACTAGCTTTGAATACGCAAGCAAACCATCCCCTCCAACCATAATGCCACCTCAGAAACTACTAACACATGTGTCAATGCCAGACCCACCCATTTCGACCATTCAATAACTCACCATTTCCTTTGCGCAATCATCCTCTAGTCGACATCCTTAAAAGCTTTAACATTAGAATAATTCATGCCTCCAAAATCTCCAAGTCTAATCACCAAAAATGATTAAAGCAAATTTTGAATAACATAAATGTTGCAATCATTGAAATTTTAAAATTTCAAAATCAAAACTCCTACAACCATTTAAAAAAAAGTTAGTAAAAAAGAGGCAGGTTATGAAAGCCTAGCTTTCTCCAAATTGATCAAATCTTGAAGAGGTGTATTGATCAGGTTTGAATTCAATCCATAAGAAATTTCACTCTCATGTTGTTCACAACCTAGACTTGCAAGATGATCCGCCACATAATTTCCTTCCCTATAGATGTGATTCAGATCAAAAGTTTCTAGAGAATTGAGTAAAACCCAAACCTATTCCAAAACATATTGTATCTTCCAATTTGAGGAACTTTTGCTCCTATGGGAATTTATAATGAGTAATGAGTCACCTTCAATTGAAAATTTTGAATATTTGAGATGTTTAATAAACTGCAACCCAATAAGCAAAGCTTGAACTTTTGCTTGATTATTTGTACCAACAGTAAGGTGAACTAATTTTTCTCCAATGAGCTCCCCAACATGATTTCTAATCACAACCCCTGCACCTGACTGACCAGGATTCCCCTGAGATGCACCATCAAAATTTAATTTTACAAAACCAACAGTAGGGGGAGTCCAAACAACCCTTTTCCTATCCTATTTAACATTAACCTTCAGTTGCCTATTGCCTTTGAAGGGGATACCTAGTGAAGGCCAAGCCTTCAATTGCTTAGAGTTCCAATATGTAAACTTTGATCCAACATGTTTTGAATTAAGTACATAAGTATTAACAACTTCACATATTGAATTTTCCAAGATCAATAATACTTGATCCATATTTGAGTTTTCTTTACAAAAAATATTTTTATTTCGCTGCCACCAAATACACCAAACCACTGAAGAGGGAATGACTTTCCATAAACTTTAAAATAAAAAACTTTTGTATAAAAAAGGCCAACTTGTGAACATTTCCCAAATAGTGAATGGTGAAGCAGAAAACTAGCCTAACTTATGTTTCACAAACTCCTAGCAAGCATTAGCAAATGGGCGATGTAAGAAAAGATGATCAACCTCTTATGGAATTGTATCACAGAGCACACATTTGAAAGGAGCAACTATTCCTAATTTCACTAACCTGTCACTTGTCAAAACTTTGTGCTTTAGCGCTAACTAAGAAAAACAACCTGCCTTAAGGAGTACCACCAAATTCCAACAGAGAGAAATGGCTCTTTCTGGTTGAACTTGAGCTTTCATATTCCTGACAGCCTTATACCCCATTTTCACTGAATAGTTCCCTGATTTAGAGGGAGCCCAAATTAGTTTATCTAATTTGTCAATACTAAATACCACTCTTTCACTTAAGATCTTGATTAACTCCATTTGTTGAATGTCAAATATTGAGGGATGTTTCAAATATTTCCATATAGCTTTCCCTATTTATGAATCAAAACTATAAATATAATCACTAACTTTCCAACCGAAATTTTGTGACCAATACAATTCAACAGACTGAAAATTGTAATGAGAATAAAGAGGAGGATAACCATTCCAAGAGTCTCCAGAAATTTTCTTTCAGACCATCATGTATTTCCCAATTTAAATGAGGAGAAATTAATTTCCTACATACCAACATAAAATTCCACATTGTTGAGCCTTGCAGAGGGTTAGAAATAATGAAAATACACTCTGATTCCCCACAATCTAAATATTTAGATTGCATGATCTTACACCACTTAGAATGAGGTTTATCATGCATGTGCCAAACTAACTTTTCCCCCAAATCCAAATTTCTTGAAGCCAAATTATGAACTCCTGCCCCACCTTTAATTTTATCCCCACAAACTTTTTCCAAATAAATAAGTAGAATTTTCTTTTTGTTATCCAAATTTCCCTTCCGTAGAAATGAACGAATCATCTTCTCAATAGTAATAATTACATATCTAGGAGCCTTTAAGACCGCCATAAAATAGTTTGGGATATAGGATACAAATGACTTAACCAATAAAATTCTCCCTGAAAGAGAGAGCCAACGCCCTTTCCAATTAGCAATTCTATTTTGCATACTATTGATGACCTTGTCCCAGTAAGAAATCCTATTTGGAACAGAGAAAAAAGGAATTCCCAAATATTTACACGGTAATTCAGCTTCTTGAAAACCTAAAAGCTAAATAATTTTATCTTTCAACAAAGGTTTAGTGTTAAGAACATATACTTTAGATTCATTTGCATTTACACACTGATCTGAAGCCAAGGTATACTTATCCAACAAAACCTTAATTTCCTTTGCTTCAAATAGTGTAGCAACACCAAAAAGAAGTGTATCATCAACAAACAAAGAATGAGTCATTGATATATCCGTAGATGGAATCTTAATTCCTTTAACAAGATTTTGTGCATGTGCATGATTTATAGATCTACTCAATGCTTCAACTAAAATGATAAATAGGAAAGGAGACAATGAATCACCTTGTCTCACCCCTTGAGTTGAACTAAAGAAGCCTAAAGGAATACCATTGACCAAAACTGAAAACTTTGCTCCAGAAAACAAAGAATAGATCCATTTACACCACTTTTCTTGAAAACCAAACTTTCTTAAAATTTGCATTAAAAAGTCCTAGTTCACTCAATCATAAGCCTTCAACATATCCAACTTAATGATTAGAGCAGAAATAGAGTTTGAGGATATGGAATGCAACACTTCATGAGCAACTATAGCACCTTCGACTGTTTCTCTGCCAGGGACAAAACCTCCCTGCTCAATGGAAATAACTTTCAAAATGATATGAAGCAATCTCATATAAATTGCTTTAGTATAAATTTTGTAAACTATGTTATAGAGAGAAATGGGCCTAAAATCAGCAAGGGAGGATGGAGTGTTCACTTTAGGAATAAGAGCTATGTGAGTCACATCGAATTGCTTCAACATACTACCCAAAATCCTAGACTCTTCCAATGCTTTCAACAAATCATTTGCAATAAAATCCCAACATTTCTGAAAAAAGTTAGCAGTAAAACCATCTGGCCCTGGAGCTTTGTTAGGAGGCATAGAAAAGACTACTGCTTTCAATTCATCAAGAGTAATAGGCTTAATCAGATGTACATTATCCTCCTAAGAAACAAGTGTTGGAATAGTATCCAACAACTCACTTTTAGCCAAATTAATCTGATTTGACTTTCTACCTGAAGCTGATAGCAATTTTGAGAAGAAAGCAACCCCTTCATGTTGAATATCTTCCTCTTTGACTAAGTTTTCCCCAGTGTGACTATCCAAGATGGAGAAAATAGCATTCTTAGACTTTTTAATCTAAGCTGATCTGTGAAAAAACTTTGTATTCTTATCCCTTTCTCTCAACCACAATTCTCGAGACTTTTGATGCCAATAAACCTCTTCTCTAGCTACAAGCTCTTCCCATTCATCTTGTAACTTTTTTTGCAAATCAAAAGAACTCGGGTTAAGACCATTTTGAATAATATCTCCATTAACCTCCATAATCTTTTTAAAGACAAGTTCTTTTTGATAAAAAACATTCTTAAAAATTGTAACATTCCACTGTTTAATCTTTCCCTTAACATGCTTAAGCTTGTATGACAAATGAAACATGAAAGTACCATCCACCATAGGGGCTTTGATCCACCATTCACACAACATATTCACAAAATTAGAATGCCTAAAACACATCATTTCAAACTTAAAGGAGGATTTGGAAAGAGAAACAACCTTTTTATTATCAATATGTAAAGCTAAAGGAAAGTGATCAGATCCCACCCAAGGCAGAATCTCAGAAGATAAAGAAACTTTTAGATTGATCCAAGAAGGAAAGATTAAAAATCTATCCAAGCGCACAACAATTTGAAGAAAATCCCTACGCTTGTTTGTCTAGGTATAATTTTCATTTTCTAGCTTTACATCAGTCAAAGCATTATTACTTACAAACTCATTGAAATTCTCCAGAGTTTTTTGAGGAGGAATAATACCACCCTTTTTATCAGACTGACTAAGGATCGCATTGAAATCACCTGCTAAAATCAAATTTTGAGAATCTAATTGACTCAAAGATTGATTTATCTCTTCCCACAACTGTTTCTTGCCAACAATAGAATTAGGAGCATAAACACTGAAAAGACCAAAACTCAAATCAAAATGAACAACCTTCAAAAACTTCCAATGTTGATTATTTGTTGAGCTTCCACTAAGATAGTATTAGGATTCCACAACACAATCAATCCCCCTGATGCTTCTTGAGCAACAGACAAACATGCATTCCACCTCACCCATTTCTTGATGAAACAATCAAAATTTTCTTGGGATAACTTGGATTCCTGAAGTAACACTATATCCACTCCAGAAGCATCAATTTGATGCTTGATGTGAGCTATTTTGTTAGGGTCATTAATGCCCCTAACATTCCACATAATAATCCTCATTCAAACTGTAGGGAACAATTCGATCTCCTCAATCTTTTTTTAATACTACCATCTGAAGCAACTTGACAATCCATGCCTGGTTCCTCTTCCAGTTTGACAACATTTGATTTCCTACCCCTTTTACCTAGAGATTTCTGAGCCAAAGGAGAATGGTTTTGAGTGGAATCAACAACAACCTGATCACTAACAATCACCAACTCATTCAAAGTAGGAGCCATTGCACTAACTTCCTTCTCTTGCAACTAACAACATTTCATTTCCTTCCCCGTTTTCTAGGGGATTTAGTGAGAATTGGCAAAAAAATTCTGGCTACTACACGGTTATGAAGACCATTAACATTCTTTAACTCTTTTGCAAGAGTTAAAAAAGCACAGGATGAGTCCTTTATAATACAACTATCTAGAGTCAACTGCCTACCAGCTCCAATCTCCTCCTGAAATTTAACCACATTTGACTTCCAACCCCTTTTATTTGGAGATTTTTGCTCATTAAATGAAAAAGGAGGAGTTTGAAAAAGAGAAAGAATCTGTGAAAAATCAAAATCTACACAGCCTTTCCCCAACTCCATCTCATTACTAAGAGACACCAGTGAACTTGGTCCAACATCCTCCCCATGAACTCCAGGTAAAAGACCAGATAAAACTAGCTTATTAATGGAAACTGAATCTTCCTCAATTTCCTCAAAAACTTCTTCACACGAGGAAGCCATCAAATGAGATGAATTATGAGAGAGCCCCTCAATATTACCATCTTCTAACAAGGTTTGCAGCTCCAAAAAATCAAGAGGACCCACAAATTGAACATTCCCACAAAAATAATTAGAACTTTCCAAAACAAGTTGCTTACTGTCAATAGGAACGAAACAAAACAATGAAGAAGCAATAGAGAAAACTTGCTAGAAAGAGACCACTAAATTAGGCAGATAAAGATGAAGAGAATGGCTGGAAGCAAACAATTGAGAAAAACAAGGTATAGAAGGAGGAAAATGAACAAAAAACTTGCTTGTTGTTATCAATCCTCTAAGATCCAAGCCAATATTATGTGCTTGATGCAAAGGAGCAACCCAATGAGAACAAGAAGAAGAGTGATCAGAACAAACAGTGACCAAGCCCTTTTCACTTTCCAAATGAGGAGAAAGATCCTAAACAATTAGGGGACTTTCACTACCCTTACAATCCACATGACGATTAACCAAAGGAGATAACAATTGCTCTAAATCTATTTTTCCTTTACAAGATTTGGTCTTGTGACCCAAAATATGAAAAAAATTACACACATTAAAAGGAGTCTCAATGAACACTTTCTGATTAGATCTAATTTTAACATGTGGAAAAGTTCAATTCGTGTCCAACAAAACACAGAACCGAACAGAAAGATGAGGATTTTGAAAAAAGGACAAATCAAGCTTCAGGAAAATGCCTAAATGGTTCGCCAGAATTTCAACAATGCCTGGCTCTATGTATTCCAGAGGTAAAGAATGTAATTGCACCCAGAAGGGGATAAACCAAATAGTAGCCTTTCAAGGGTTAAAGTTTTGTTGCCATGGTTGAATAACAAACTAGACCCCCCGTAAACCCAGGATTTAACTTTATAAACAGAATCCCTAAATTTTTTCGAAGAGAACAAAACTATGAAAAAACCATTGCCATTGTCAATGTAAAAAACTTTGGAAACCCCTTCCCAATCATGAAAAAGCAAAGATTGAAGCTCAGCAATTGGGGGAGAAAATTTTCATAACTTACAAATAAGAGTTGTATATTTCAAATCTTGAGACTGAGTAGATAACAAGTTCTCTGGAAGCACCACAAATTCTTCATGGAAAAAGAATGTTAAAATTCTTACCTGCCGACACCCAACGTCTCTTATGTTGCTAACCCTAACCCTTTGAGTCAAACAAAGGGCTGGAAGAACCCTTGCCCAAAGATACATTATTTGGGAAAGTAGCCAGAGATGGACTATGCTTGTGAGCCTGAAAGAGCCTTTGCTTCATCAGATGACGCTGATAAAGATCTTGATCTAACACAATATTATTTGGAAAAGATAACTTCAAGGGAATGTTGTTAGGAAAAGATGGATGGACTTCATCCATAGAAAAATGAGAAGCAGGACGGTCATAAGCCACATTTTCCCACGAGCGAAAAGAACTTGATTTGCTCGACAAGTTTGTATTAGGAAACATGGCAGCATGTTGTTCAGGAATCCAAGCACCATTATGAAAAACAAACCCAGGAAAACCCTTAGAGCCATTAACTCTGCCAAATAAATCATTTTTTGCTGATAAAAAAGACTTTTCATAAGAACCCATAGTAGATCTATTGATAACTTCATTGGGTGCATTTGGAACAATAGCCGAAGAAGCCCTTGGAGCAACAGGAACACCATTATTCTGTACAGAACAGGCAAAAAAATTCAAAAAGTTACCGTTAATAGAAAAGTTTGAACCCCGTTTCATGTGGTCCCCCATTTTCCCCTTTCTTAATATTCACCCTCTGAGAACATTGACACCAAATACAAAAGTACCTCAGTTTGGTAATTAAACCTTGATAGAAAGAAAAATGACAAAGGAGAAGGAAATGATGAATGAACAATGCTTGCTACAAATCACCAACCCTTCAATGGCTTCCCGTAGAGGACTAAAGACAAACACATCTCTCCAAGGAATTTGATCTTTCTTCGCTTGACGGATTTGGACACTTGAAATGCTTGGATGCTTTAGGATCAACAATGCATACTAGCCTTCACAAGATGACATGAACACACATAAGCTTGAATGTGATGATAGGATCTTGAATGGTACAAAAAATGACTGATAAATATTCTCTTGAATACTCTTGACAATAATATTTTCTTCTCCAAAAGTTTCTCATTAAATGTTAGATTTGAATTGATAAAAATACTATGTATTTCTAGGTGTTTATCTAATTTCCCAAAAATTAGATTCCAAAATCCAACAATTGCAAGCTAAATTTGAATCATTAAAAGACAGCTATTTTTTTTTTTTTAAAATGGGCCTTAGGAATTAAAGGGGATCCATTCACCCTTGGGCGAATGGGTCCTAGCCTATAATTCCAAGACACACATGCTCCAATGTGATTTACTTATTGATTGTATTAATTAAATGTTGGTTCCCCATTCCGAAAAAATGGGAAAAATAAGGCTTTGGAATGCATAATTTGGCAAATTAGAAGCTTAATTATGTCCAATAAATTAAGGGACCCAAACATAGTGTGAGATTATAAAGGTATACAATTTCCTACACTACATTTAGCCCCCACTTTAGTGAGAATGTGAACCTATGCTTAGACTCACACTAAAGTAGACAAATATGTGTCAAGAGGGGTCCAAGTGTACAAATGTTAGAGAGATAGGATGAAAAAGATCAAGGAGGTGGCCAAGCCCCCAGGATCTAAGATCCCATGGAAATCCAACATAAGGACAAAGGGACACACACATGAATGTAAGATATGTGTAGTAAGACAAGATACACAAGCATACAATGTCAAAGCTAATGCAAAAAGGAAAGAGAAAATAAAATAAAAGGAAAGGTGGATCGAGCCTCTATTGTTTGTCCAAAAGGGATGGATCAAGACTAAGCTATTTTTCCAAAAAAAATATGCTCACAAGGGCTAGTGCAGTCTGGTATACACTAAGTGAGCACCAAAAATAAGAAACATACACTAGGTCTACATGGTGTGTACCCATACATCAAACTCCCTGATAACTTTGATAAGGTGCCATAAAATGATCAATGTGTTATGCCAACACTAAACTAAGTTCAACTTCTATGAATAGAGTGAAGAAAAATGTCAAGATGTAAATGAAAAATCACCTTAGAAGGTGCAAAGAAATAATGCCAATGTATACCCCCAATTTAAAGGAATTTCTAAACACTATGTTGTGAGAAATTACTTTAAACAAGAAAATGATAAATGCCAATTGATAAAATGGAAATGAGAGATTATTTGGAAATCCCTATTACAATGATATGTTTCCAAATGAAATTGTGTCATGAAGAATGGTTTTCCCCCACATACAATCCAAAAAAATAACACATGAGGGATCCATGAATTCAAGGTTAGCACATGTATTTGCTATAGTGATATAATAGAGCTCAGAACCATCATCATTCCCCAAATATTTCGCGGAACAATGAACACAACTTAAGAGGATTGACACATAGAGAGAAAAAAAAGATTTTTTTTTGGTTCAACATGGAAGAGACCTAAATGTCTCAACACCTTGCATCATCCCCAAAAGGGGAAACACAAGACAAAAGAAAAGTCAATATTTATGACAACTGGAAGAATGGAGATATAAATAGAAGAATGTCACGATAGATTCACTTTCTTTGTATCCTTGCACCAACAGAGTAAGAAAGGTCATCCAAATAAAACTCACAAACATAAAGACACACCAAGAAACACAATACGGGGGATCACATTACATACATGCAATCACAAAGAACATAAAAAGAAATGAAATTATGTCACATGTGAGCCAACCTAAAGCAGGTCATCTATATCCTAGTCTTGCTCATTATATACAGAAGGAAGATAACTAGCTAAAGGGGCAACGACAAGTGCCATACAAGGAACAAGGCTACCTAAATCCTTGCCCCCCAAATATAAGACAATGATGAGCCAAAGTAAAGTATTATATTCTACTCCTTGCAATATAAAATACAATGATGCATAAAATTCAATACATGCGGTAGTGAGCATGCTATAATTCTACAACTATCACATGGAAAGGAGCAACAAATAATGTTATTTATTATAATAAGTAGGTGAATTATCAATTTGAAATATATCCAATGAGATATACCACATGTAGTATCTAACAGTTCAAGATACACCAAGGTTAAAGTTCTCTTAGAAGAATCTTATGTGATGATATTGATATTAAGTGAAGGATCTTTTATGCTTTTATTTCTTTCGAAGGACAATAACCAAGACCTCTTGTTGTTTCTTGTATGTTAGGCTCTATGGGGAAACAAATACCTTGTTCTTTCACACCACACCCTTTTCCATTATAGCCAAATTGTTTAAATAATTGATATCCTTTTCCATAAAGAGTTTCCATTTCTTTTGAAGAAGTTGGTTTTTCATGATCACTTTTGTCATATGTAGGTGTGTAGTTTGTTTCTTCATTTCTAAAAGTCATGGAATCAGATGCTTTTGATGATTCAGTTTATATCATTGGTGTCTCTTTCTCTTTTATTGACTTTAATTGTATAATCTTGTATTCCCCATCTAATTTAGGTGTGAAATCTAATGATCCCAAATCATCCATTGATATCATTGTCACATGTGAAAGACACTTATATTTTTCTTCTTATTGCAAAGGTTCCACTTTTAAAGTTGGTATCAATATTATCAAAGGAATTTTCATTCATGTTTCAGTTTGCAAACAAATTTCTAACTGTAAGTTGGATTTAATTGCATACATCTTATTTTATAAGTGTATTTCATTAAACGATGAAGCATTGAAGGGACTCCATTCATTTCCTGAATCCATGGCCTACCCAAGAGAACATTATATGAGAGTCCTTGGGGCATGACATGGATAGGAGTTTGCAATGTGATTCTCCCAAATTTTATAGGTAATGTTATCACACCAATCGGTTGATTTCCTACATTACCAAAACCATGGATAGACATAGAATATGGTCAAATTTTAATCACCAAAATAAAATGGTGGGGAAAGGGGATCCCACCAAAAGGTTTTGTTGTGCATAAAACCTATAGGGATCTTAATAGGCGACCTTTCCCTAGGTGAATTTCATTAGGAAAGAGATCACAAGGTGTAAAGATTTCGACTTTCAACCTCAATGGTGAGTGGGGAATTAGACTTGGATCTTAGTCCTTAGGATAGCAGGAAAGATCTGTAAATAAATTGAAATGATTTGAAGCACTCAAACTAATTGAACAATAAGACCTAACACATAAAATGCAAATCCTCAAAAGTACATAAACTAAAATGATAGTTTGTAGGTAGATCCTCGGTGAAGGGTCTTTAAATACGTGAAATTGCCACCAAAAGTTGCTTTGAGACTCCATCAAGGATTGGTTCACCCTTGTGAATGG
>VDFB02021508.1:0-28214 GCA_007258455.2 Sequoia sempervirens | reverse complement strand
ATTTGTTTTTTGAAATGGGGTAGAATTTCATAAGCTATGCAATAGTGTAAGTGTTTCTCAATTTTTGTAGAGTTAAAAGTTTTCAATTTTACACCTAAAGTCAAAACACATTGTAACATGGTCTAAATTTTAGGGTTTTTATGCTTAATCATTCATCTAACCCTCATATCTTCTTGTTTCTTTATCTCATCTAACGTTTTGAGCATGGCTTCCAGGTTTTAAGAGTAGCATGGAGCATTGAAGTGAAAAGCATTTGATATCCATTGTCTAGGAAAAGGAGGAAACGAGGAGAAGACTTCTTATGGAATTATCACCTAATTGTAACAAGTGTTTTTAAACACTTTGGGAACAATTATAATCCCATCTTTAAGGATTTTGTTATCTTCAAGTTTTTAGGACTCAAATAAATTTCATTTGGGTTTTAAAAAGAACAATCAAATGGTTAAAAAGAACTTTAGGAACTTACTAGAGTTGGTTTTGGATCTAAAAATTGAACAAGCAAACTTCACACTTCATCTTGGTGCTATAATTTAAAGAATCCATTAATGCTTTTGAAGTTAAAAAGAACATGTGTTTTTTTTGTTTTGCAATATTTTTTATAAGTTAATATCATTTAAAAGGTGTATGCACTTCTCTTGTGCTTCATGGCGATCTTGAGAATAAAAAGTCTTTTGGTGATATTAAGTTGTCGAAAAGATTGCCTCCACACTTCAATTTGGGCTTTTAAAATTGAACAAAATCTTGCTAGTGTGAGTGGAGTATATCACATGTGTTCTCTCTTTGTTCATGTAAAAAAAGATTGATCGAACTATGAATGTGCTTGCTCGCTATTGTTTACCTTTAGAGGGCCCTGCCTAAGACCAATTCAAAGGCGACCCCAACTAGTTTTTCACTCGGACCGGTATACAAATGGATAAGAATAAATTGTCAAGTCCTCATGGTATGTAGGCCTTAGCCGTATAGTGTCTTTTAGAACAGGGTACTACCTTAAAAAGTATAAGTGCCTCTAGTAGGATTGATTAACACCTTTAGTGGCTTGTTGGACACTCGCAAGGTGCCGTGTCCCCGATCACCCTGACTAAGAACCAATTTGTGTAGAAACAAAAATCCTTTTTCTATTTATTGGTGCAAGAGGTTGGACCTTTGAAGCCGTCCCACAATTTTGTGGTTCTTTGTAGAGATGGGAAGTTTGTCATGGGAGATTCATGAGAACTGAAGCTTGGTTGACCCGAGAAATGTGTGTCATGGAGGGGAGCCAATGTGGTCAAGCTTCTAATCATCCACTTTGAATAAGTGCATCTAGATTCATCCAAGTGGGAATTCAACAAATATTGTCTCTTTCTATCCTAGGGTTGTGCATCATTTTGGAATCAAAACACTTTGCTTGGATCTAAAACATTGGAAAACAAACATTCAACAAAATTATCAGAATTTCAAACCCTTTAGGAGGAGCAAATACTTTTGAAAAATCCAAGTGTTACTGCTTGTCCCTAGGGATTTCATCCTTAGAGGCTTCTAAGTATTTGGATTTATATCTTAATTTTCTCTTACTAAAGTCATTATTAGGAAACTATTTCCTTGACTCTCTTTATTTCCACATAATGGACTTTGTGGGATGAAAAGAAATTAGGACATAGACATTTAGTTTGAAAAACAAAGCAAGAATTGTGGATGTGGTAAAAGCAATTCATTAATCAAGATGAAATCAATTGAACCCCACACATGTGCTTGTTTATCTTTTATCTTATGGTCTTTTGAGAAAACATTGATCTTTTGGTTTGAAGTACTCTTAGGGAAAATCATGTTTTTCAAAACCTTGGTCTTGTAAACAAGTCCCTCTTAGGTTCATTTAGGATCAAAACAACCAATCAATTTCATCCATCTCAAACATCAATCAAATCTATTCTCACAAACAACTTTTAGAACCTTGGAAAAACCATTCATACTATACTTTTGGAAAATCCTTCAAATCAAAATCATCTTGTTTGACTAAGTGAGTGTAGATGAATCCTTATTCATACACTTAGTTAAATTATCACCTTGTGGGCAAGTTTATTCCAAGAGAACATCCAAAATCTTTGGGTTTATAAGTTCATTATCCAAAGTCAACAAATCCAAAAAGCCCTAAAGTCTAGTATTCCTCTAAGGGTCTTAAAAATTCAACACCCATATCATTCACCCCTTTCATCCTTCATCTCATCATTGGTCCTAAATTCCATAAAGGTCAACAAGGACAAAAGCAAGAAAACATGGAATATAAAATTGATTCATACATCATGAGTGGTCTAAATCAACCAAACTATCAAAGCCTTACAATGCCAATTGATTATCAAAACTCACATTTATACAATCCATACATTGGATCACTATCTCCTACAAAATTCAATGGTACAACAAATGTGAGTATGCCCAATCTAAAATTTGGATCATCTTTCCCTATGGTAGATTTAAATCAAAATAAAAACCTACAAATCTATCAACCAAACAATCAATGCATGAGTCTTCAACAAAACAACATTATCCCACCAAATCCATACATTCCAAATGTGAATATACCAAGTACAACTTTACCAAACATGAAAATTTTGAATCCACACTTGGTAAACTTTGGGATAGATATGTTTGTGAATCATACAAGTGTTGTTCAAAGTCCAAACAATATGTTAACGATTCCTTGTATTGATCTAAGTCAAGGTAACACCATGCAAAATCAAAGTTACCTAAATCAAGGAAATGTGATTCCCAACCAAAAAAATGTTCAATTTCAACCTATAATGCCAAATCTAAACATCATCCCAAATCAGAGCATTGTCCAAAATCAAATTTTCCATGATCCTATACAAACACCACAAGTATACATTCCAAATCTGCTTGAACAAAAACCAAATCAACTACATCAAGGGTGTCAAGATAAAAATCAAGATCAAATTTGGCGAAATCAAATTACTACACTTACCAAAATAATTGATTCATTGTGCCAAGAGACATCTCCACCCCAAAATCAATAAACTCTTCCATTGGTTAAACCATGTCATCTGGTGCAGGAGCACCTTTGCAAATCATGTTTCCGTCATGCAAATTCTTGAAAAGTGATCAAATTTGGTATCTTGACATTGTAAAAAGGTTAAATGAGTCATTTTGTACATCTTTAAGGTCACTTGATGTTTATTAGGTTCAAAAAATGCAATTTTTTTTAAAAGATGCAAAGTTGTCACAAATATTGTAAAAGTTGCACAAAGCCACATTAAGAAGTTGAAAGGTCATTTTTAGTTTAGGCATTGGTAGTTAGTTGGAAATTTTTTAGAAGGTGAAAATTCAATTGTAATGCCTTTATAAAGGCCTTGTAAACTGATTTTGAGGTGTGGGTGATTGGAGAAAAAGAAGTTGAATGAATAAAGTTACTGTTTCTTGCATTAAATCTCAGAAAACCTCTGTGTTTTTGTTGTGTACAATGCTGTATGGGAAAGAGATGGTTTCAAATTGGTTGTAAGAGTTATATGCCTCAATCACCTTCCCATTCCTTTTTATTTCATTTAGATTGTTTCATTTTTGAAGAAGTTATGTGTAACATTAGGGGAATCTCGCTTACCAATTACAACCCTTAATTTCCAAATTAATTTAATAGAAGAGAATCATTATAAAATGGTGCAGGAAAGGAGGAATAATTTAATTAACTTCATCACTATATTTAAATGGAATAGAATACATCAAAGAATCAAAGTATATTAACAAGGTTACACCATTACAAGATATAGCCTTATAGGCTTACACAAGATTTATCACACTAGCAATGCATGTAAATTCAAATACTGTAATGCAAATTAGGAAAACATCAAGATCATAAATGCATCCACAAAAGAACCATAACACAAAGAATTTTTATGAGTGGAAAACCCTCATAGGGATGAAAAACCACTCATAAAAGTGCCTCACTGGCTTAACAAAATGCCTTTCTAGCAGTGCCTTATTGGCTACAAATTCTCAATGGTCATAAGATGCCTCACTGGAAATGATCATATGGTGTCATAGACATGACCATTTACAACTTCAATACATGTTTCTAAATAATTAAGCAAACAACTATAAAGGACCACATGGTTCCTCTACATAACATTTATCTAGAACTGGAATCTTTAGGGTAAAATATGTCACATAACAACCCCATCATTTTGCATACAGTTTACAAGATATTCATTTCAGAGTTGTATTCATTTTAGAATTATGATTTATAACTTCAAAAAGGACATGTCTCTGTAAGCACTAAGCTAGATCTAGATACAGTGACAAGTCATTTTCTACATAATAATCAATAATAAAAGTAATGCTTTCAATTAGAGTCAAATACCTCAACTCATACATACTTTTCAGGTAAGGTAAAGAAAAGAATAAGGATCGCCAAAGATTGAACTTAATAATTATATATTACACATCAACTAGTCACACGAAAATGACATGAGTTGCAATTAGATGATATCAAAATACTATCATGGTTACTGACATCTTACCTTTGTCACGTACAAACTATAGCTATGAAATCTATCATATGGCTATATTAAGTAAAAAAAAAGAAAGAAAAAAACCATTGATCTCAAATGTGATATAACTCTCCCTTCTTGCAAATAGATATTTAAGGGTCTTTAGGGTAGCTACATGAGTTGGCCTTTCTCTTTAAGGAAAATGTAAGTATCCACTTCATATCGATATAAATACCAACATATGTTCATTTAATACTGAAATTTATATTTATAGATGCTAATATTGTTGGATACCTTTATTATCTAATACCATAGATAAACTTTCAATATTCAATGACAAGTGGAACACTATTAATAAGCCATAAGGAGAAGTAGGTATTTATTATATCTAAAAGATTAAATTAGAGAATACCTAAAAGAAAACTATGTTTATGTCAGGAAGGAGCCCTAAGATTTCCAAAGCGACACAAGGAATACAACTTAACATACCATTATATTCAATGAATTAAAGGAGTGGATAAAATAGTAGTTAATGCATAGTTCCTACAACTTGCATAACGTTCAGTAATTCAAGCATACTTCCAAAGTTCGCTATTTGAATGCAAAGAAAGTAATTCACAATAAATAAACTCTAAAATAATTGGTTTGTTTAAATTGGAAGAATATTTTTCAAGTAAAAGTGTATACATGTTAAAGCGTAAAATTGGTCCAACTCTCAAAAATGCCTGTTTCTATATATATATATATATATATATATATAGAAATACATTTACACACTTATACAATTATTATAAAATAAAAACAAATCAATACACTAATTTGTATCACTTTGAAGTAGTAATTCTAAACCCTCCAAACCATTACATCAGAATGAAATGCATACAACTACATCCAAGAAAATATATTCTAATAATTACATTTACAAAGGTAATAATGTATGCATACAACTACAACCAAGAAAATATATTCTAGTAATTGCATTTACAAAGGTAATAATGTATGCATACAACTACAAACAAGAAAATATATTCTAGTAATTGATTTACAAAGGTAATAATGTATGCATACAACTACAACCAAGAAAATATATTCTAGTAATTGCATTTATAAAGGTGATGTTGTAAGCATACAACTACAACCAAGAAAATATATTATAGTAATTGCATTTACAAAGGTAATAATGTTTTCAGCCATGTAAATATTCTGGGTATGCTACAGTGCTAAAACACAAACACGCAAAATAAGCTTTGCTCAAATACATACATACATACATACATACATACATACATATATATATATATATATATATATATATATATATATATATATATATATATATATATATATATATATATATATATATATAACATTTTACATTACATCTGTGCAGATATAAATTTATAATTATGACATAAATAGTTTTAAACACAAAAATATTTGCAAACAATAGTTTACATTTACATATATATGCCTATCTAAGCATGAAAAGTTCAAATAAATTATCATATAAACCAATATCGAAGCATTAAGTGTTTAGGAACTATCATATAAACCACTAAAGTCTGCCAAAACAGACATATGTCTTGATCTCCATGTATCTGAAGGTCTATGGAGAGGCGTCCCCTTGGGATGCGCTGCCTGTGGGGGCAGTGCCCCTCTCCACAAGCCACAACTTGTGGAGGGGCAGTTGCCTCCAGAGGTAGCCCTCTCAAAAGAGGGGTGTGGTTGTAATAGGGAAGTCTGCCATACATTGCAAGCCCAAGTTTAGCAAAAATTAAGACACGATAATTTAGTATGTAAAGAAAATTCGGTAGCAAATTTTTTCCTTCTACAGTATGTCAAGACAACACAACTATATTGTATAATGTGTATAATATATATATATATATATATATTCACTTATTTATAGATGAATTGAGGTAGAAACTAGAGAAACAAGGCTTTTACAGCCATGGTTCAAGCTTTTTTTTAGAAACTTCTCACAGTAAAAAGATATTTTAAATTCTCAATGTATAAATTCAGTTGATAGTTTCAATTGGGAATCTGAAAGGAGATTTAATATTTCACAAAAAGAAAAATCAGCTGGAAATAACTCCTTTATTCACACAGACTAATTAAAATCCAGATTATACAGCCATCATGCTTAAACATACACAATGAAAAAAACATTTAAAGAAACTTAGCTAAATTTGCACATTTTGAAAACTGAAATGCAATAGAAAAGATCTAAAAACCTGGATATTACTTCCACTTTGAGTTTCCCTTCTTGATTTCTTCTCTTTTTCTTGTTTTGCTTTCCTAGAAGTCTCCTTCTGTAAATTCTCTTTTTTATTTTTTTTATTCTCTTTCTCTTCTATTTCATCACCTCTTTCTTTATTCTTAATTCCTTGCACTCCAAAAACCTTCTACCCAGCCCCCATTTTTACAGTTATTGTTCTTGCAGAAAGAATAAAGATCAAGAAAGCTTATGCTCCCTTACCGTTATTCTCATCTCCCCTTTTTAAAGATTTCTTCCAGTTTTTTCCAATACCTAATCTTGAAAATAATAATAATAATGATATAATTTTATTTTCATGCACGATATTTATCCTTGATAAATAAGAATAAAATTTTAGTTGCACACTAGGTACTTAATACCATTTTCAAAAAGAAATATTTATTCTAATTGAATAATAAAGAAATATCATTTAATTGCAAATTAAATATTCATTCCAAAAAAATGATAAGGGAATATTATTCAATTATAATTTAAAATAATTATCCTATCTAACAAAGCATTATCAATTAATTGAAAAAAATGAATTCTCTAATTAAAATATAATTAATTCATTTTCTTTCATTGCACTTTTATTTCATCACAAATTAATTTAATCTACATTGTAAAATACGAACCATAAAAATAGGGGTCATGACATTATGGTAATTTTTGTAAATACAATCAAAACCCTCATTGGTGTATATAGTAGATAAGAAAAATTGTTTACTCTGTTTTCAAATAGTGGAATCATCAGATTTTTGGTGAGATCATTCTCTGAAGGCTGTTCTTTTATATTTCCATGGGTTTGGGCCCAAGGTGTAAAGTTAAGGGGATGTAAATTTGAATCTTTGATTGTAAATCTGGGCACTATTAAAAAAAGCAGAGTTTAGGAGGATGAATACCTAGGGTTTAAAAAAATAATTATGGAAATGGACATTTGAAGGTTTATTAAGCTTTAACAGTCCTAAGTTGACATGTTCCAAGTGGTGGTAAGGAGAAATCAAGTTTGGAGATGGTTTATTCAATAAGCCTATTTGTGTTAAGCCCTAATTAGGCCTAATGAGCAGTGGTACAATCATAGTTTGAATATTTCTTTCCAAAACAACTTGTAGTAATTTTTGGATATGATTTAAGAACCCTATAGGAGCACTCAAAAAGCTCTTGACAGTTCTGGTTTGAGGTCTTTAAGAAAAGATATGACTGACAGTCCTTGATGGATGGCTACAAGGAATGTACACAATTTATGTGGAACAGTGAATTCAAGGAAGGACAGTCTTTCCAAGCATTTGTTTTGGGGTGAGTTAAGGTTCTTAAAGGATAATAAAGGCTTGAGAAAACTGTTTTGGAATTGTGGAGTTAAAAACTTGAATGGTGCTATATTGAGTCATTGTTTTATGATGATTTCTTGTGAACTTGAGATGTGTCATCAAATAAAGAATGTTTGAGTTTGTCAAATTAGATTGAGTCTCTAAAGAATCTGAAGATAATGGTTAAGTTTGTTGGGTCAGTGTGTTGATAAATCCAAGTGTGGCCATATGAATGAAATATATCTTGAAAGGGTGAATTGTCTTATAAGTGGGGATGATTGAAACCCATTATTATGAAATATGTCCAACAAGTGAAATTGTGAAACCTTTGTCAAAGTGTTTTGAAGGTCATAAAGGGATTTGGAATCCTAATGGAGAATCTTGTTTTCATGAGAGTGATTTTTCTTCCTATTTATTGCATCAAATTGGTATTAGAGCCCGAGAAAGATTTGGGTTGGTGAGTTGTAGTTGTGGTTGGTTGTAGGTTATGTGAGAGCTTGTTTTTTGCCATTGAGAAGGTAGAGAGAAAGTTGAGGAAAGTTGAGAGTTATAGAGCAAGGAGAGACTTGCTAAAAGATGGATAATTTGAAGAGGCATTTGTAGGCAAAGGAAGAGAGAAATTAGAAGAAGAGACAAGAAAAGTTTGATAGAGATATATCTAAGTTAAAGCAAGAGATGAAGAGATTTGAAAAAGAGTTCTAGGAATCCATGATGAAGATGGAGCAAAGGATTAAGCAATTGACAAGTTGGCGCTTGAAGATAAACAAAAGAGTTACATGGCCCATAAAGAAGATAGTGAAAAAGAGAAGGCACATGAAGATGAGAGAGGATGAAGCCTTTGAAGATGTTGAAGAAGAGTTCATAGAAGATGTTGAAGCCATTCTCAAGCATGAAGATGAAGGTGTGATAGAGGTAAAGGACCTGATTTCAAAGGGTGACGACATTGAGTTAGTGTCAAGATTGGAAGAAGAGATGATTATGAATGATTTGATCTTGGAGATTAACAAGGAGTTGGAGATAGATGGAGGTATTGTGGTAGAAATCATGTTTCATTTCTTTGTGTTACTAATCTTTTGGATAGGGAACAAGTCAAAGGTCAAAGGACAAAGGGAGAAACAAGGTATTGAGGTGCATCAAGGGGTAATGAATCTAATTTCAGAGGGAAATCAAGATAGGAAGCTGATTTGCATGGAAAAATTCAAACCAAAGGTAAAAATGAAGGTGAGTAGGAGAAAATTTAAGGTAAGTCAGTGGCAAAGCATACAAAGGGATGAAATTTTTTTGACAACATCAAAATTCAAGTGGGCTTGAAATCTTTTAGGTCAAGAGTATGGTGCAGGAGCACCTTTGCAAATCATGTTTCCATCATGCAAATTCTTGAAAAGTGATCAAATTTGATATCTTGACCTTGTAACAAGGTTAAATGAGTCATTTTGTACATCTTTAAGGCCACTTTATGTTTATTAGGTTCAAAAAACACAAAAACATGTAAAAGATGCAAAGTTTTCAAAAATATTGTAAAAGTTGCACAAAGTCACATTAAGAAGTTGAAAGGTCATTTTTAGTTTAGGCATTGGTAGTTGGAAAATTTTTAGAAGGTGAAAATTCAGTTGTAATGCCGTTATAAAGGCCTTGTAAACCGATTTTGAGGTGTGGGTGATTGGAGAAAAGAAGTTGAACGAATAAAGTTATTATTTCTTGCAATAAATCTAAAAAAACCTTTGTGTTTTTGCTGTGTATGGTCCTGTATGAGAAAGAGATGGTTTCAAATTGGTTGTAAGAGTTATATCCCTCAATCACCTTCCAATTCCTTTTTATTTCATGCAGATTGGTTAATTTTTGAAGAAGTTATGGTAGTTTTTGTAAATACAGTCAAAACCCTCATTAGGGTATATAGTAGATAAGAAAAATTGTTTATTTTCTTTTCAAATGGTGAAATCATTAGATTTTTGGTGAGATCATTCTCCTAAGGCCGTTATTTTATATTTCCATGGGTTTGGGCCTAAGGTGTAAAGTTAAGGGGATGAAAATTTGAATCTTTGACTGTAAATCTGGGCACTATTAAAAAAAAAAGAGTTTAGGAGGATGAATACCTAGGGTTTATAAAAAAAATTATGGAAATGGACATTTGAAGGTTTATTAAGCTTTAACAGTCATAATTTGACATGTTCCAAGTGGTGGTCAAGAGAAATAAATTTTGGAGATGGTTTATTCAATAAGCCTATTTGTGTTAAGCCCTAATTAGGCCTAATGGGCAACGATACAGTCATAGTTTGAATATTTATTTCCAAAATAACATGCGCTAATTTTTGGATATGATTTAAGAACCCTAAAGGATCACTCAAAAATCTCTTGACAGTTTTGGTTTGATGTCTTTAAGAAAATATATGGCTGACAGTCCTTGATGGATGGCTACAAGGAATGTACACAGTTTATGTGGAACAATGAATTCAGGGAAGGGGCAATCTTTCTAAGTGTTTTTTTTGGGGTGAGTTAAGATTCCTAAAGGATAATAAAGGCTTGATAAAATTGTTTTGGAACTGTGGAGTTAAAAACTTGAATGGTGCTATATTGAGTCATTGTTTTATGATGATTTATTGTGAACTTGAGATGTGTCATCAAATAAAGAATGTTTGAGTTTGTCAAATGAGATTGAGGCTCTAAAGAATTTGAAGATAAAGGTTAAGTTTTTGGGGTTAGTGTGTTGATAAATCCAAGTGTGGAGATATGAATGAAATATATCTTGAAAGGGTGAATTGTCTTGTAAAGTGGGGATGACTGAAACCCATTGTTGTGAAATATGTCCAACAAGTGAAATTGTGAAACCTTTGTCAAAGTGTTTTGAAGGTCATAAAGGGATTTGGAATCCTAATGGAGAAGCTTGTATTCATGAGAGTGATTTTTCTTCCTCTATATTGCATCATCATCAAAGCATTGAGTTGTTTCCACAACCATATCAAGAACAATATGTGCAATGTCAAGAGGTTTGATATCAAGATCAACAACATCAACAACAAACCCAACCTCCACATCTTGAAGATCAATCACCACATCTCAAAGATAAATCACCACAAGTTCAATTTAAAGTAAAAATCTCACAAGGTAACAAACAAAAATACACACTACTTGGGAAACCAATTGAATTGATCATGCAATAGTTGGTACAAGAAAATCTCATCAAAATCCCCATTTATGAAAATTATCAAGAGTCTCAAGTTAAACCACCAGGGTATAACGAGAAGCATCTTTGTGATTTTCACAAAATAAAGGGACACACAACATCAAATTGTATTCGACTCAAAAATATCATCCAAGACCTCATTGATAAAAAAATAACAACTATTAAGGACAATGATGAAGATTCAACCACTAGTGACAACATTGACAATCTCTCCACCACAATTGTTGAAAATAATGATCAAAATCTATCCATCAATGAGCACCTTGAAAATGTTTCTACCTCATCCGATGATCAACTCAACATACATCAAGAGTCACTTTTTATTCATAATCAAAACCCCTCAACAATATTCGAAAATGATTTGTTTGAAGGAGTGTTAGAATTATTTGATCCTATTGACATAATCCATGATCCATTGACCAATGATCATGTTGAAAACGTATCTACATCACCTAATGAGTTAGAGAACATATCTCAAGATTTTTTTCCAAATCATGATCAACATATTTTACCAAAGTCTAGTAATGGTCCTTTCTAAGGAAAATTGACATCCTTTGACCTCATGGTTACAGATACTAAAGGGATCCTCAACTCAACACTTGATCCAATTTCACTCAAAGATCAAGAGGATATTGAGTTGCCTCCTATGCCTAATAAAGACATCCAAGAACCCTTTGTAAGCAATCCATCCTTTGAAACTGACCCATGCCAAGAACTTGATCCAACGCATGTCAAAAACAATTCCAAACTTAATCAAGATCAAGAATTCATAACTCCAAGATACTATAATGATCTAATGGACACTCTCCTATCTATACAAGATGATCATATCCATATAGCACATACTCCTCCATTTACCCATGAGATGATTTCTTTGGATGGACATGTAGATGATCTTCATTCAAAACAAGAGTCTCATACTCTTGATATCATTACCAAGGAACAAGAGTCTCCTACTCTTAACATTTGTACACATGATCAAGATACATTTTTTTTTTTTAGAGATATCAAAAATGGGCATGAAGAAGGCTTCTAAAAAATTTGTGAATCAAAAACATCTTGTGAAGGCATATCAAAAATGAATCATGAGGAAGATGTTTACATGGACAGTGAATCATCAACACCTCTTTAAGAAGCATTAAAATCTGATATTTCACAAGTTCAAGCCAAAGATATGAATCAGGAAGTTATCCCACTTATGGAGGATCCTATCACTTATAAACTTGGATCACTTACCTTTTTTAGAGAAAGCCATCTTATCAATGAAGAAGCTATCACCTTTGAAGATCCACAATAGAGTAGAGAAGGAGTAGCACCTTGTTTCCAAGGTAAATCATATCATATTGCAAATAAAATGTTTCAATAGATGAATTATCAAGGCAGAGGATTAGGCCTACATGAATAGGGTATCCTAGAACTAGTGCAAATAATTGGCAATCCTAAGCATCAAGGTCTTGGTTATTCAACAATGAATGGATCTAAAGATATTAGTGATACCTCTATAATACTTGGGGCAACTTTATCTAGTGTAAACATCAACATAGGGAGCACGAAGAGTCCTTATGAGGAAACCAATGCCAATACTACAATCAACCACATCATGAATCTTCATCCACTGATCACCCCATCCAAAAATTGGGACCAACATCAAATGAAGAATGTGAATCAATGCAAGAAGAAAATCATCAAAGGAAAAGAAGCTGAGAAGCATAATGGACAAATTAAATACACATGGATACCAAAAAATACAAAGAAAGATTATCGAGGTATCAAACTCCATTAGTCAAAGAAACTATGGGGAAAAATAAAAAAGGGAAAATTATCCATCAAAGATGTCCAAAAAGACAAAAGAAAGCTTCTCGAGCAACGTACAAACTATATCAAGCAGTTGGTCCTAATTCCACACACACTTTCGTATCCACCCATCATTGTTCATCTTCCCAAGTTTGGAGAGTCAAAGGTTCCAAGTTGTCAACCAGTCCATATTTTATTCCTAAACACACTCCATCCATGCCTCCATGCATGATATCCAATTCTCATATTGACCATGTATTGGCAACCACCCTTTATCATGAGGATTTAGAAGGCACTCTATCGCGATGTGCGCACAACTTAGACAAAGTTAACTTTGATATCAACAAAGCAGATCAAGAATCTTAAAATTTGTATTCAAGTGCACATATCTTGGAAAAACAACTTCTTCAAGCAAGATATCGATGGAACATTATGACAGAAAAATCTACATCAACACTAGCAGGTGATTCAACGCGAGCTTAAAAATATTTCACAGAGAAATATAAAAAAAATCAAAAAATTTGAAAAGAAAAAAAAGGATTGAAAATAGTAAAGAATAAAAATTGTCCTCCAGTGAAAACCACTACAGTAGCGCTTTAGACTGGTACCATGATGAAAACCTGGCAAACAGGTGTCATGTTTAGAATCAAGCATCTGCATGCACTAATTTAGGTGAAAGCATCTCATCCCATACATCTTATCCATAATAAATTCATTCATCCATGAACCATTTATCCAATCCATTTTCATCCATCTACATCCATCTTCCAAATTATCTTGATCTTGACAAAGTTTGGTGCACACTTTGCACTTGCTTATAGTAAACATCTTGACATGGGTCATTTTCATTGATCCTATCCTACCCAACGTTATCTGAGCCATGAAGCATTATCCAATGATGCATTCCTCCATTCAAACACCTTATCTTATCGCAAGATAATACTTGGCATCCTTTGCATGCTTACCACATCCATCCATCCACACACCTATCCAAGCATCCATCCATGGCATTCCATACATTGCTAGACACTGGGGGCAGATATTTACATCTTGCTTTAGGAGTAAATCTTGATCTATATCTTCCAACTTATGTGGTGATCTGAACATTGGCAAACATAAATCAAATTGTTCAAAACACTTGTGAGCAAAAAATTCCAAATCACTACCCCATGACATATTTTGATGAGAAGATGTTCCTTATAAATATTTATCTTTCATCAAACATCAATCCAAACAATCAATATCAGTTACATCTAATTGGTACTTCAATGTCGTATCAAATCATCTAAAACCAACTTTTGTTCCAAATCAAGCTTCAAAATCTTGATCAATCAAATCCAATCAATCCATCATCTCGGGATATCCTTCCCAATCCTTGTGTTGCTTAACACTATCCTTGCATTTTTGTGTATCCTCAACAATGTTATCATCATCAATCCCTCATCATCTTGGGATACCCTTCTCAATCCTTGTGTTTCTTAACACTATCCTTGCATTGTTGTGTATCCTCGACAATGTTCTCATCATAAATCCCTCATCATCTTAGGATATTCATCCTAATCCTCGTGTTGCTTAACATTATCCTTGCATTATTGTGTATCCTCAACAATGTTATCATCATCAATCCATCAATTAGATCAATCAACCTTAGCTTGGTTTTCAAAAAAATCCCAAAACAGAGCACTAATATCATCACACATCTAAATCGTCAAAATCATGCGAAAATCTAAAAACATCCAAAACATAAAAAATACCAAAACAGGTTAAAAAGTCATAAAAACGACAAAAACATGTTATCTGAACTATGCCATCTCTGAGCTTAAATGTAGGCAAGGCTAATCTTTGATCAGCCCCCAAGACACAAAAAACACAAAAAAATTAAAAAAAACACAAAATCCAAAAACATTCATAAATCTCATAAAACACAAAAACATTGGAAAATTTGAAAATAAAAAAAATTGCAAAACATTTTGAAAAAAACCCAAAAACAACCTCAACATTTGAAAATATTAAAAAAATTCAAATATTTGAAAAAAAATCCATTTGTCCCATCTCGCTTTCACCCGCAATAAACATTCACTCATAATAAATCAATCACCCTCAACCTTTCGTAAAATAGTCAGAAACAAGTCTAGTAGATTAAAAGTGAAAACTTGAGCATCAAGGTCTCAAGTATAGGTTAGTAGGTAAACAAGTTGGTCAACTCTTGGTACTAATAGCCCATCATCCAATCAATCCCAAAATCATCTGATAACATCATGTCCTAGTATGCATCCTCCCTACAATGGACATCAACATTAGACATCATCGAAGTTTAGTCTTGGCTAGCGGTATGAAGAACATTAGCTTGTTTGTTTAGTTGATCTTTGTATTGTTGACTTATCTTATTGCGCTCATTCCAACAACCTCTCAGTGATTTCCAAACAAAGGGATTTCGAGAGAAAGGAATGGGGCAACGTGTAATGCCTCGTCGCACAAACCCCAAAGGAACAACTAAAAATGCAACAATTTTTTTTAAAAAAACATAAGGAATGCACTTTAAGTTTTCCAACATAACCAATGTTTCAAGTTGCACATAAAAGTCCCTTGGGGTACACGAGGTGACATTACTAAACTATCCCATAACAAATTTAATAGATGAACATTAAATTGCCAATTACATATCCATTCATTCACACATCATCATTTAAAACATTCATTAACGATAACCAAAATGATAAGAATAATCCATATAAAACCATACATGAAAATACAATAAATTAATCATGAAGATATTAAGTAGATATTTCCACAGATACAACATAACATCAACAGTATGTACAAATGGTAGTTCAAGAATGATTTACATGGTATGATAATACATTACATTAGTTTGATAGTACATTTCAATGAATACATATACAAAATTACATCAATACATAGAATACATCTGGAGTACAATTATACATTTGGTAACATATGAATCCTGGATCAAACTGCATCAGCAAAACTCTACACTGAATGGTACAACTGCATCATAAGGGGACCCAACGGGGTGCATAGCACATTCCACCCAACCACCCCCGTGCTGGGAGTAAATAAGGAAGGATCCTCGACCAAGCACATCCAAACAATAAGACAAGACTAAACTCTAGACACGAAAAGCAAGAGACCACAAAGAAATATCTCATAACCACAATAACTCTACAAAACACAACAATAGACCACTTCCAGAGGATTTTGATAAAACAACTCAAAAGGAATGCTAGAGGAGAGTGTCATCGCATCCCCGTACATGGATTATCTAGACAACCTATCACAAGGTGCCGCCTCCATCTATGGTTATCCTGACAGCCTATCTCAAGGCGTCACTCCATAGGGTTACTCATGCAAAACCGTTAAACCTCTCGTGAGGACGATGCAACGATCATGCCAACCACGACCTTCTCAGCCCACATTTAGTCTATGATCTAGCACTAACAGGTGAACAAGGCATCCATAATTATCTTATTAATGTTTAACTACCCACCCCCTAATTAATTAATTAGGTTATCACTTATTACTCTAACTCTAACATGGGTTACCCTGACAGCCCCTTTGTGTGCCAACCCCCACATAGAGCCATTGTCCCTAGAACCCAAAACATAAAATCCAACACCAAGGAGTTGTACCACAAGAACACTGAACCAACAAATGGAACATCCGTGAGGAAAAACCATCTCGCCAATATCATATGAAACAACATCCATAAAAACGGTACAACCCATGTGTAGACTCAAGTCACAATTATATCCAAAAATAGGGACAAATATCAATTTAAAAGATCCAATATAAAACATTATTTTCCCCACCTCTGGAAGTCCCTAACCAACCACTTAAGCTCCTATAGAAGGATAAACTAATTCAAGGATTTTTCCCACAATACAAAATCCCAATTAAGAGAAAACCACAATTGACTCAAAGAATAATCTCGAGAATACACAATTACGTAAAACAATGCCATATAATACATTTCAATACACAATAATTTCACCAAGAAATAAATAAATTAACTTACTCGAGAATATTCAACTTAACTTAAATCACATAGTTAAATTCCTAATTTACTCAATTACACTCTAACATTGCAAATTTAACATTATCTAATTTATTCCATAATTTCCACATATATAACCATTTATATATATATATATATACATACATACATACATATATATATATATACATACATATATATATATACATACATATATATATATACATACATATATATATACATACATATATATATACATATATATATATGCTTTTAAGCATATATACATATATACGTATATATATAAATAAAACATCTATTAAAAATCATGCTTTTAAATCATATTATAAAAATACCTTTATACATCACTGTTATTTACAACAGTATATATATACATATATATTATAACATATATATATATATATATATATATATATATATATATATATATATATAAGTAACATAATTAAAAAAAAGATCAAAATTTTTAAAATGAAGTAATTTGAAACCCCATGCAGCTAGGTATTGCATACCTCCCTATCGGGAGGCTGCAGCCCCCACACAGCTGCGTCCAGCAGCCTCAGCTACTATGCACAGCCTATGGTGGCTGCGTACAACCTACCACAGGGTGTGGGGTGGTACGGCTTCGGTTGACCACTCCACCCCATATCAAAAAATATAAATTTTTATTTTATATTATTTTTATTTTATATTATTTTTTTAATTTATATTCTATTCCATTCAAAATGCCAAACCAGAACTCAGAAACGTGTATGGATATATATATATATTTTCTTAACAAGGACAAAATATGAAATATGTATATGTATATATACATACATATATATACATATATATATATACATACATATTATATATATATACATATATATATATATATACATATATATATCTATACATCTATATATATATATATATATATATATATATATATATATATATATATATATATATATATATATATATATATATATATATATATATTATATATATTATACATATATATGCATATATATATTCATACATATATATATACAAAATATGAATTAAATAATACAAATATAATGAATCAACAGTCCAATTTTCTCCAACACAAAATAAATTTGAGCATACAATTTCAATCCCTTTAATAAATTGATTTTCTTTTCAAACAAAAATTTCACAACTAAATTCATTGAAGAGAATTTAGAAGCTTTCAAAAAAGATTTCAATAGAAGATTTAAAGGTTTAACACAAGCAAATTTTCAACAACAAAACCCTTTTTCAAAACAGAGATATTGATTTTTTGAATATGACAGCCATGATTTTTCGTTTCCCTTATAGACAATGAATTTATAAATCAAAAGAATTGATAATAAAAAAGAACATGGAGTCCTTCGTTTGATGTCGAATCCAAACATTGCAACCCTTCTTCCTCTTTCGAAAGCATATTTCCTTTGCAGTTCCCTCTCCAATTCCTTCTTTCAGCTACTTTTGGAGCAATATTATATTTTTCCTTCCAAGAACAATTTTTAATAGAGTAGCACACACATATATTTTCTTCAACCTTTTTGTTACTTCTTCCTCTCCAAAAAAAACCAAAAAATCATTCTTTGTGTGTGTAGAAAACTTCTCTCTTTCCACAATAAAATAAGGAAAAATAAATAAGATATTTCTTTCTTTTTTTTCAAAAAATCCAACCCATCCATTGGTTCTTTTGATTGCTTTAAAAGCTCACACTTATCTCACAAATTTTAATTAAAAATTCATTAATTTCACATTTATCCTCACATGATATTATCCTTAGATTTTAAAATATTAATATTTTGATAAAGACAATTACAATTATCACAAACATTATTTATTTAAATTAATTACTCTATCCTTTTTAATTAATTGAATATCTTTTAATTTACAATATTTTAAATCCAACATTTAACTAAATTACAATTACATACAATTAATCATATCTACAAGATAACATTAATTAATCCCATATAAAATAAGGATAAATTAAATACCAACTATCCACAAATAAAATAAATGAACAATAACAATACTGAGACAAAGACAAGGTTAAGACCACGACACTGAAAGACTCACAACGAGGTGACAGACTTGGGATGGGGAAACTTCCTTATCAACTCCCTTTTTCAACATCATAAATTTTTGAATTTTGATCTCGGCAAGGTTATTCTTTGAACCAACGCAGCAGGTACATTGCTTCAAAGAGGGGAAAAATGTAGACTTGTAAATTATCCTAATTGATATCATTCACTTGATCCTAATTTACTAACACCAATTTTGCCTAAATCATCTCTCTACTAACCATTTAATCGAATAATCTTGATTTGATTAAATTCATCATAATTCCGCTGTTAATTAAATAAATCACTTTATTTGATTCGTTATTATCTTCTATTAATTAAATAAATCATTTTATTTGATTAATCCTAATTTTCCTCTTTTAATTAAATAAATCCCTTTATTTGATTAAATCATAATATTTCTTAGTGGGTGGTAGGGAGAGCACCCGTCCATCCTAGAGGAGGGGATGTGGAAATGATGCCATACTGTTTAGTGAAGTTGGGTAGTTTGGATGAGGTGGGAAGATTATTTGGAGTTTGCGGTGGTTGGAGACGTCATGTCCTTCATAGTAAGCGCAATGATGGCGAGGTGAGGTCGCCTTTTCTAAGGACAGCTAGAGTGAAATTGCTTGAAGGAATTAGTCCTTTCGGTAGGTTTTGGCACGTTTGGAGGTGGTGGCCAATTCATACTTGGCATTAATCCAAGTCGGGTTGGATTTTAGGCTGATGAAGGCATGCTTTTTTTCTCATTTTTATGTCTTTGGTTGTGGATGGTAAGCATTCTCTTTTTGGCTGTGTGGTCTGTGCTTGGGTTTCAATGGGCAAGTGCTTAAGGTTCGTGATAGAGGTGTTGGTGGATGGGTTGGCTAAATTTGGGGCAGATACCTTGATTTATTTGCAGTTGTTGGCTTGTCAAGCTTCATTTAGAGAAATAACGGACCAACGCTTGAAAAGGATTCTTATTAATAATGATCCTTTGGTGGTGGTGGTAACCAAAATGATCTTGGGTGTTGAGCATTTGTCGAACAAGGAATATGGAAGATATAATCTACATATTTCATCACAGTTTCTGGCTTCTCTCCTGGATATCTAGGTTGATAAAGTTGAGGAAAAATTACTGCTTGAAAAAATGTTTAGGGAGGATTTGGTGGAAGGGGTCGAGGATGTTTTTAGGGTGGTGGTGGTTGGTAGAGGCATTCCACGTCCTTGTGACTTGGAGCTCTTGTAGGGTATGTATGAGGCTATTAAATTGTACCCATTTCTTCTTGATTTGAGTAAGCCCGACCTCATGAAACATAGGATGGTTGAGGTGGTGGCAGTGGAGTTCTTAAATAAATTCTTTGGGTTGTTGGCAGTTGGAGGTATAGAGTGGAAGAAATATTTCCATGAATTTGCAGAAATGAACCATTTTCTGTAAGTCTGGTTTGGTCAGGCTTTGGTGTCGTAGGTTAGGTTTCTTCTCTTTTAATAGTTTGGACTTTGCTCTGGTTATGGTGATGGCATGTTGGCCGTTTTGGTTTAAGTATGGTTTTAGGTTTTTTTGGATGGGCTAGTTGGTGGTGGTTTCTGGATAGTTTTGGTTTTTTGGCTTAATTCCCGATGATTGATGGAGGTTTATTATCCTACAATGGCAAATTTCTATAGTTGAAACTTTTTATTTCTATTATAATATAAATCTAATCTTGCGTATCAAAAAAAAATCATAATCTTTCTTTAATTGAATAAATTAACATTTATTTGATTAAATCTAACATAATCCCTTTTAATTAAATAAATCAAACTTTATTTAATTAAATCTAATGTCCATTATTCCTCCCATTTGATTTAAATAAATCCAAAAATATAAATCAAGTGTCAAATCAAGCTAATCTCCATCTAAGTTAATTAAATCCTAATTAACTCTAGCTCTAATCCATCAAATCCTCTAGATTTTGCAACTTGTGCAAGTAAATCAATTTAATTGATTTATTAATTCTTCTATTTCATTCAAAAAGGCATCTCATTAGAATATTCTCTCCATTTGAAATCTCCCTCCCAAAAGGACTTGTCCTCCAACATGGCATTTAAGCCTCTTACAAGTCCTTTTTCTTGAGCCAAGTGGCATTAACTCCTCTTCCACATCTTCCTCCACAAGCCATCTTTCAAATTTCAAATTTCCACCTAATTGCATTTATCATGCACACTGATCAAAATGTGCTCCACCTCTCTTCAATAACATGCTGACAAGTGGTACTTTGTTATTGGATCATCTTTAATCCCACATTCTTCATGTTTTGCATTCCTCCATCCTTCTTTCCTATAAATAGAGGCCTTCTCTATTTAATTTGGCATCCACAATCCATGTAAGATCATTATGCTCATTTGAATCCACAATCATCCACAACTTTATGCAAAGTCATTATCTACATATTTTATGCAAGTTCATTCATTTTTCATCAAGGTTTTCATAACATTTCATCACCATAGCTAAGGTTATTGCAAATTTCATCAAGGATCAATCATTTATCATCAAGCTTGACTTGGAATTGGGAAAGGGCTATTTTCCACATCAAAATAACACCAATTCCCCCATGGGATTGAGGGTTTGAATGTTTTGGATAAGATTACTTAGCTTTCAATAGATTTTATTTGATATTCTCTCTTGTTTTATTGTTCATTTCATTTCAATGAATTGCATGGGGAATGATTGTTTTAGATGTGTTTGATGACTAACATTGTATTTTTTATCCATTTTTGAATAGGTCTAGACCAAGCATTCACAATATATATATAGTCAAATGCCGAGTAAAGACATAATGCGTTTCCACCAAGTACCAAACATAAAACATCGAATTATATAATCGAATCCCAAATATTAATTATATCCATCAAACTTTAAGTGCAACACAAAGTACCAAATGATAAGAGTAGTAGACAATAGCGACCTTATACATGTTTGCATGTTTTCTATAGGTAACTGATCCCTTGGTAAACTTTTTTGTTAATACTCAAGATACAAGATGGTTAAAAATTCATGAACGGTGAACATTTAAAGGAAGTCGCTCATTTTGTAGCAAGGTCATTCAATAATACCAAAAGCACATGAATTGAGGAGATATCTATTAATTTCAGACACCTACTTTATTGATGCAACATTGAGCTTGATTCAGAACAATTATGTTTAGTTATTGATGGAAGACTAAAGAATTTACTTGACAAAATATATTGGAATTTCCACCTAGAGGAGTACAAGTGACGTACATACTCATGGATCAATTTTATAAAGCTTCTAAATCAACTTAAATGGAGATCAAGATAAAGTATAATTCAACACTTTAAATTCCTAAGGGTGTAATACATCCAATCGCTCATAAGTGAGCAGAATATTTCATCAGCATGAGACCAAATTTTGCAATAATTCAGGAAGCTTCAAGAGAGTAGTTTAATTGAACAAGGCTAAGTGCAACTACATGAAAAAGGTAAGAATAATCCATAATTTCTATTTGAGACTGATAAAGAAAGAATATAAGTTGCTCAATTATTTAATTATTGGATTTATTGGGATCTTGCATATTAGAGAGGACGCTTATATTTGATAACTGATCAAATAGAGAAACAATTCCAATGAAGTTACAAAATCTCATGAAAGAAAAAAAAACAATGATACCAATAAGTGAATCAAGCACAACAATGCTAATGCAGAGTTTAAATCGCTACACATAACATTGTATGCACTGAAGATCTCTATTTAGTCTTTCGATTTGCGATTCATGCCCTTGAGTTCTTTCGCAATTTTTACTAATTTTGTCTTTAGTTCGACCTTTATCTAATTCTGTTTTATTTTAATAACATTCCTTCATAGTTTTTCCTAGATCGACTTCAATAAGTTAAATAAAAACCAAAATATAAATCCATTCATATTGTTCTACATATTAGAAACAAAGATATATTTTACGAAGATGCAAATATGAAGTACCTTTATTCTCAAATCGAATTGATGTGAAACTTTCAAGAAAGTGCACTTGGTGGTTGTAAGGACAAATATCTTAGCCTCACCTTCATTGAAATTGGGTCTCATGGATTATCGAGTTATGCAACAATGGATTCAATGAAAAGGATCATGAAACCCTCATATAGACAACATCGATAGATGTAAAGCCACATGCCACGTCAACTCACAAAATTTTCTCGACCTAAACTAAGAATAAGACTATAAATTCGTTTCCTCAAATTGATTTGATGCAATGCCTTCCTTCGCCTATCCTTCTACGTTCCTCCCTTTTGAGAATCAACAATGGAATGCAATTGTTTTACAAAAAATTTCTTGCAGACAAATTACTTCCCTTCCCCCCCAAAAAAAATGAATAATCAAAAAATCTCTCAAAAGGATAATTATTTACAAAAGGAAGGCTATCCGTTTTCAAAACCAAAAATCTAATAAAATCTCTCAAAATTCCCAAGAAAGCATTAAGTTTCTTTTTCGACAGTCTATTCAGAGTTGTGCATGCACTTGCATGAAAACCTTTCTATCTTTTTTTTAATATTATTTTTACTATTTATTTATTATAACATTCCTTTACAATTTTTTATTTTATTTTATTTTATTTTAATATTACACTACACACTTAATTTATTGTAAACTATAGTTATGAATAAATATTTATATCAATTTATCAAAATACTTTTACTTAATAATTTATTTTAATGAATTAAGTAACAAAAACAACATTTATCCAATAAATTTTAAATTAAACAAACCAAATGTCAAACAATTACCTAAACCCTAACCAGGGTCAAAAAATAAGACCAACTGACCATAGACAACACATACACACTGACAAGGTATCAGACTAGATTCTCATCCTCTTTCAAGGATGATGGCTAGGGTAGGAGACCAAGTGTTATTTCTGATCAACTTATGCATTGGGTTTAAGGCACACTCAAACCTACCAATTCAGGTGGAGTCGATGCCTAGTACCTGCAACTTGTAGCACACAAAAATATTTTCACATATAGATAATCACCACATACCTAGTGAAAGGAAATCAAAACATTGTAGGTTTCTCACAAGTGAGAAATACAACATCCTTCCCTTCACACCTAAATAGCATTTAAAAGCATCATATGATATATCAAAGAACATCTCGTAACATCAACAATCATAAACCATTCCAAAATAAGGTAACACATTCTATTTATAGCATATGAACATAATTATGTCATAATCATCATCTAACATAGTAACATATTGAACAAATGTCATTATAAAATTTCCTAACCACAAGCAAAGAGTACCTTAAAACACAAAATAAATCCACTAGCAGCATAAAAGGTGAATCACGGAGGGGCACTACATATCATGTATATACAATCAATGCCCCCCCATATGAGGGAAAGAGAGAGACTATGTATCTCACCCACAATGTGTAATCGCTTGCAAAAATGGTAAGTACCTCAAAACAAAACATAATCCAATGTTGAAAAACAACTTGTCTCCCATTTGGAAGAAACAAAACCAAGTACAAATGTAGGAATGCTTCCCACTCCAGATAGGAATTGAAAGAAAGAAGCATGAAAATTTATGATGGGGTAAAAGCACAAAGTTGTGTCACACTTTCAACCAACTTATCAGCACAACCGAATTTAAGTATTTCTAACTAAAATTCAATTTTGGTCAAACATGTGATCTAGTAAGATTCATTCTAGCTAAGTTAGCTACTTCCACAACTTTTTCAACTAAAATTGTTGGTTAAAAATATATGGAGCACCACTTTGAGTCCAATTTACCAATAAGTTGTTGCAGGAAGAAGCAGGACAAAATAATATAATGTAAATGGGACACTAAAAGTAGGTTGTGCTAAAATATTAGGTTGATTTATACCAGGAAAAAAATACTAAAACTTATTAATTTTTTTTTTTTAAATATGATGCACTTGATAATAGAATCTATTTCAAGATGGTATAATTTTTTTTTCCATTTTAGATAAATATTTAATATAAAAGTTGACGTCAAACGGAAACAACTATTTTTTGATTCACACACATTTCAATATTTATTTAAAAATATATTTATCGAAATTGAAAAAAAATATATCCATGCAATAAAGTTTCAAGGTATAAATACATAAAAAAAAATTGAAAGAAAAAAAAAATTACTATAAAAAGTTTGACGTCTCATGCAACTTCATTTTTTAGCATTTTATCAACAACTAAATTATAGTGTTAATTTATTAAAAACCAGTTTAAAATATATATATATATATATTTAAAATAAAAACATTAAATATACTAAAAAATACATATTTTACTAGTTTACATCATTTCAAAATTCAAAATATATATATGCCACTTTTTAGTGATTCGAGTTTAAAAGTTGGATCAGTGTTGGCCATTTCCTTTATAAAGTGTGACACAACTTTATGCTTTTACCCGATGATGTCTTTGAAATCTACTCATGTGTCACCAAGATCTTGGAAGATGATGCCACAAAACAATCAAGAACATGCCCAATCACAATAGGAGGTGACAAACAAGGTACCACTAGAAACTGATTTTGAACATTCTCTAGAGACTGAGATGGAGTGACAACTTTTGTACCACAAATATCATCAAATAGGAGGGATTTCCATCAAATGTGTCTTCCAAGTTAGAAATGTGAGATTCCATGAACAATGAACCAATTTCTAACAAATATGAATCCCAATTAGGAAGAAAATGAAATACTTGTTGTAATGAATCACTGGATGTTCTCAGTGAATCATCAACACAAGATGAATGGTCCTATTGAACAAGAATGATAGGAGCCTCCATCAATGACTCTACACAATGAATCATTGAAGGTGAAGGTACATCAACTATCCTTGATGGAGAAGAAGGAGCATCTGAAGAACCCTTGTCATCCTCATCTAAAGACTCAAAGTATTCCAAAACTTCAAACTCCTGCATAGTAGCGTGATCATAGGGTATCCTGTCTAAAAAATGAAGAATCACGAATAGGATCTTGGGAATATCAATTATTAGGGATGTATTTCCCAAATTTTAGTCCGAAAGAATAGCGAGGACACTCAAAATGATCAATATCATTCAAAGTGAGAAAATTAAATATTGATATACCCATTGCAATTACTCACGAGAATACATAATTCCGGCTAAATTTCTTTACTTCGTAAATTACCGATGGGGGCATATTATTATATAAACAAATGGCTCAATCGAGCCCATCAGATGTTTTATGATACCATGTCTCCATTATTTATAGTTTCCCCTTTTCAACATAATCACAATAGGATGAAATGAAAACCCCATAATCAACTATGACAAATCTCCAAGAATACAAAGACATTATCCTTCAACAACAATTAGAAACTCCCAAATATTGCAAATGCAGTCTTCTCAAAATACTTCAGGAAGCAATAATGCAAAAAAGGGTTGAGAATTTGAAAAAAATTGAGCAAAAAATTAAACACCTTACTGGGTTCTCACACTAAATCACCAAGCCAGATCTCAAATCAACTCACCAAGAAACTCCAAAGAGCACATAAGCAAGATAACCTCATGTGAGACTTGCTCACACTAATGAAAGACATTGCAACACTATTAGAATAGCAAAAAATTACACCATGCTGCCAATGTGGGATAATGCTTCCTAAAGACACCTTCAAAAATATTGGGCCCTCCTCTACTTCACTCTGCTTGAAAACCCTAAATTGAAATATTTCAGAGAAAACTTTATAAAATATAAAGTTTGTCAATTCCAAAACAAATGCCTTCAATGCAACAAAATTGGTCTCCAAAGAAGGAAACATGCCTAATCAAGAGAGGATAAATCCTTGCCAATTGATGGTGAGAAAAAATTGGCCTTCCCCTCACAATAGGAAATTTACCCACCAAACAAATGCCAACAAAGAATGGCCAAAAATTGCACCACCTTAAGCATAAAACATAGGTTTCCAACAGAGGAACACACCTTCTCAATGAATTTAGTCTTCAACCAGAGAAATCACGCCACCGAAACTAAAATTTTTCATTCAATATTGGACATGGATGACCTCAAGTTTCTAGTGCCTCTATGCAAATGAATTTGGGCTCTCTAAGAGGTAAATCAACCTCTTAATGTAACAAAATTGGGCCTAAAATGCAAACAAATGCCATTGAATCGAGGTTTCTCAAATTTGAAATTCCCAAAAAAGAAAAATCATAGCCTCTAGATGGGATATGTGCCCTCCAAAAATAGAAATTAAGTTGGTGGATAGACTCGATCCTCCATTAGCAATCTCTATTGTATTCAAATAATCTTCCACCAACATTTCAAATGCATGGGATGAACACACACCGATAGCAGTCTTTGTTGGGATATGAGCCACCTACCAAAGGATTCACTACTCCAACAAGACGGTCACCTATTGGCATCGAAATGAACATCAACAGAGCCAACAATGAAGAATGCAAACCATACTATGTAAAATCCCCTAATAAGAATGCTCTGAAGTGGCTCGTAATTGAGAATAAGTAAAAACTCTAGAAAATTACGTTAATAATCCCATAACTTCCCAAACTCTTCATTCTATTAGTTATCATTGAACCTTCATAAAATATTGTTGACAAACAGAAAGCAACAAGCCATGAAAATCGTTCCCAAAAATCACGAATAGCAAAAAAATGAAGTAATTGGAAATGAGGCAACTTTGAAATTTAGAAAATTTCAAATTCTGAATAATCTCCAACAAATAAATGACCTCAAACACTTTTGATGAAAACTCTCATGGGAAGGAGTGCAAACTAGGTGGCTCTGATACCATGTTAGAGCAAATAACCAAGGAAAATCATTTGCAAATAAATCCTCCACAAAATATGAGAGAAGCAAACCATGTTATTTCACGAGAGAAAATACATGAGATGAGATATATTACACAATGTACAAAGTTCCTTATAAAGGCGTGAAAATATATGGCAGGTGTAAAACTACCCAAAACAGGGAAAAACCACCCAATTAAATAAATGCAAAACTAATGCCTAAGTAAACTTAAGCATAAATGCAATTTACTCTAACATGAACATACTAGATTATCAACAAATATTGAGTGATGTAAGAAAATTGTTGAGAGTAGATAATATCTCCT